>PVIR01026278.1:0-24097 GCA_004026965.1 Petromus typicus | reverse complement strand
CACTTGCAAGACAGGCGCCAGAACCACTGAGCTAACTCCCCGGCCCAGGGAAGGTATTTTTAACTTCCTGGTCATGATAATATGGTAAAAGTGATTCTAGCTAAAGCTAAGACATACTACGTAATACTTATTGTGGCTTCTACCTGGTTTTTTTTCTTGAAATTCATGCCTTTGGAAACACACAGTCACCATCTTGTGAAAAATCACAGGCCACATGGAGAGACCAACTGTGTTAGGTGACAATCCAGTTATCAGTTAATAATCACATGAGAGACTAAAGAAATCCTCAAATGATTCCACTTTCTAGGCTTTGAGTTTTTCAGCTTAAGGCAGAGATATGAAGCAAAAATAAAGATTCAACAATGCCACTGGTATGAATTCTTAACCCACAGAAATAGTGAAAGATTAAAAAACATGTTTGATACCTTAAACCATTAAATGTTGGGATAATTTGTAACATAACAATGGATAACTAACACGTAAAGTGGAAGCTTATGGTGATTAAAACATGAAGAAAGTGAAACTGAAATCAGGGCTGTCTGAGACAGGCACAAGTGAACTGTCACAATACAGTGTAAGGAGAACTCCTATCCTCATCCTCATGTGAGCATCGGAGCGCTCTGACACAGCCAGTGCAGCGTACTGTCTGGCACATGTGCGACGCTGGGACGAGCTGGGCCCATACAGACAGGAGTGAGGGTGATGCCCAGTGGGAGACGTATCACCCAGAACAACTGCAGCTGAGAGGAAGCTCTGACTTTTCAGAGCACAAGTAGGATATGGTTTGGGAACAGCTAGCGGTCTTTTTGTGGTGTGGAGTCATGAGTATGGAATGATTTGACGAGAGCTTTAGATCCTGTGTTCATGGGGAAGAAATAATGCAATGGTGTAACGTTTCATGGGCTGAGCCAACATGAATAAATCTGGGTTACAGAAGAATAGATCTGAGAGTGTAACTTATCTGCTGCTGAGAGTAACTTTATAATTCCTGATCACCTGAGGACTTATTCCTCTACTTATGTGATGATTAATTGACACAGGGATTATCACCTGACACATTTATCTCTCCATGTGGCCTAAGATTCTTCACAATATCGCAACTCTGTGTTGCCACAAGTGTGAATTCCAGGAGAGAAAATCAGGAAGAGTCTGTCGTGGATGTTATGTCTTAGCTTTGGCCCAGAATTACTTCTACCATATTCTTATGACAAGGCAGTTAAAAATACCTTCCCAGAAAAAGGGTTATAAACACACTTCACCTCTCAGTTGAGGGATGCCGGGGTCATCTTGTACAAAGAGTGAGTGGGATGGGATGTGTAGTGATGCAGCTCTCTTTGAAACTAGTCTGCCCCACCGACTCCTGCAGTGCTCCAGCCTCTGGGCTCTCTCTGACAGGCATCCATATATCCCACTTTCTCAATGAGTTTGTTACCCACACTGGAAAGTGACAGGGACCCTACCTGTATAACTCATATCACTGACCTATGGCAGAAACTTCTCATTTCAGCTATCATTAAGCACTTTTTGTCTTGTTGGCTGTTGGAAGAAATAACCTGACTGCACCTAAAATGAATCCACTTTTCTTTACTAACAGACAGAAGTCTTTTCCAGGGCTCCTGTGCTCTCCCCCTGATTTCAGTCACTACCTTTGTTTGAGGAATTCTCGGGGGAAATAGACCTGAAATAAGAAGATAAAGAAAGAGAAAGAAAAAGGAAAAGGTTATGGAAGAAACTGTGGGGTGGCTATAGAAGAGAGAACTTCCACACTAATGCACCATCAAGGAAATAGCAAGAAGAGTTTGCAACAGGGCTATGATTAATGGTGTTTGCTATTTTAGTGAAGGACCTGGGAGTGGAGAAAATGTAAGAGAGATGTTATCGAAGACCTTTCACAGCACAATAGCAAAACGTTTCTACCGGAAGATAAGCTCCATGAGGTCAGGAACTTTTTTCTGTCTTGTTTGTCACCATACCCTCAGCATCTAGAACACGGCAGAGTACATAAGAAATCCTCCATAAAAATTTATTAGATAAATAAACAAAGCAGCAGTGGGAGGGAAAAAGGGATAGACTAGAGAGAATAAGTGATAAAAGGAGTGTAAAATCAATGGCAGAGTATAATATATGATAGAAAAAAGAGGGCTAGTTATTAGGGTGGGTCATAAAGTCAAGCGAGTAGATGGGTAAGCTGTTGGTTAGTTGATTTATCAGTTGTGAATTGATTCAGTTTTATATGAGACAAAAGCAGGCTGATAAAATGAAAGTTTGTTTTTTTTCTCATATAGAGAAATTTAGGGTAGTAAGTGGGAACTACAGAATCTTTGGAATGATAAGCACTTTTTCCTTGAGTGTTACTCTTATCCTCATGGTCTGTGGTACCTTATCTCTAAAGACACCTCCTACAGTTCTACTGAGCCCTTAATCAAGGTAATTGTGTTGACCTTTACATTGTGGTGGAAACTATATTTTAAGACTCCCAAATTCTGGTCTTAAAAAGGTTAGCTGCATTTATAAGCTATTCTTCCTGCTTTCAGGGCCTTTGTGATTCTCACCCCCAGCTAGTTCTAACTGACAGTAACAACTTTGCCATGTAACTGGCCCACTTTGAACGTTCCTGTTCCACTGGGACCCCAGAACAGAGCCCCAAGTGATAAGAAGAACCACAGAGCTACGCCCAGGCAGCTATAGAATCTTGAGAAACGATAAAATGGTTACAGCTTTGAATCACTAAATTTTGTGATTTTTTTTTTCTGACTTAGAAATAGACAGCTGTAGCACAGTCTAAGCACTGAGCTAATACTGTATCAACATTCCACCAGTAAGATGGGTGCTCTGAAGGAGCTGTTCCACTGTTGCCAAGTCGTACTTGGGTTTCACTGGTCAGAACTCCAGCATATGTCCTCCCTCAGCTTCTGAAGTAGCTGGAGACCGGATACTTTTAGTGGAGCAGTGACAAAGTCAGCTAAAAATCAGAGTTATTTTAATTTAAGGGACCAGGAAAGCAGCATGTAGTGCGCAGATAGAAGTGACTTCTTCGTTGAATGTTTGTGTGTTGTGAGCATGTAATAGGGAAGTAAGTGGGAACTACAGAATCTTTGGAATGATAAGCACTTTTTCTTTGAGTGTTACTCTTATCCTCACGGTCTGTGGTACCTTATCTCTAAAGACACCTCCTACAGTTCTTAATCAAGGTAATTGTGTTGACCTTTAGAATGTGGTGGAAACTATATTTTAAGACTTCTAAATTCTGGTTTTAAAAGGATTAGATGCATTTGCAACCTACTCTTCCTGCTTTGAGGGTCTTTGTGGTTCTCACAAAGTTAGCTTTGCTAAGGGGGCCATACATAATTCCTCAGAAAGGCAAGTAGAAAACAATGTAAAAGTGACATTTTGAGATGAACAGGAAAGAATTTGTAGAAAACAATGTATTGTTCAGCTTTTCCATTTCTGGGATCCAGTATGGACACCCACAACTGAAGAGGATGGGAGATTTATTAGGCTCATGGCTTTACAGGATTTAGTCATTGTTAGCTGGCTCCAAGGCAGAAATGGTGTGGGACAGGGCTGAGAGGGGAGGGTAGCCGAGGAGCAGGGCAGGGAACAAACTCACAGCTCCTCAGCTCACCTGGACACACCCAGAAATGCATTTTGCTGATCCCCTAGCTGGTTCCCAACCAGCCAAAATGACAAATAATTTCAACTGTCACAATCTATAAAAGAACCAAAGCTCATAATCATAATTATGCTGAGCAAGAGAAGGAAGACAAAGATAATAGATAATAGATTTTTTAAAATTCAATTTACACAAAATTCTATATCAACAGAACATATCACAATGAAAAGTAAATTAATAGTTTCCTGGAAAAGAAGCGACTCCTTCTGTATCTGCTTATTGTACTGACTGGATGGTTTTGTGGATGTCTACAAATGATAAAATTGTACATGTAAACATTTGCAATTTCTTTAAGGTCCATTAAACCTATGTTTATTTACATTGCAAAACTTTTAAAAAGCAGAAATGTCCAGACAGAATTTCTTTTGATTTACCTTAAAGTGTAAATATACTAATGTTTAAGACAACTAAGAACCAATTTCTTTTAAAACAAAACCTTTACCAAACTTCTAGTCTTTTTAAAGATATGTTTAATTGTTCTTGTTTTTGTAGTGCTGATAGAACCCAGAGTTCAAGTAAACAAGGCAAGTATTCTAACCCTGAATTATATCCCCAGCCCTTTTGAAATATTCTTTTTCTTCATCGACAACTGTTGTGTAAAGAAAACACTTAGTCCGTCATGGCATGCGTATACCAGCTTCCCCATATCTTGTATCTCTTGAATCACATTTTTTTATTAACCTCAGGATGACTGCTGATATCAGCTAGAGTGGAGAGAAATTAATCTCTTAGGCATTGAGAGGAATGTTGGGTGGGTAGAATTAATTTTCTAATCCAGAAAATAAAAAGTACTTAAGATTCTTTGTTCAAGATGTGACCTTAGAATTGTTTGACTTTGATATTTCTTGAAAGAAAAAAAAAACTCTATTAAAAAATAAAACTTTTTGGGCCAGGAATTTAGCTCAGTGGTTCTGGTGTATACCTGGCAAGTGCAAGGTCCCAAGCGCTATCCTTGATACCATATACCACAGTGCTGGGTGTGGGGGCTCACACCTGTAATCTCAGCACTTGGGAGGTAGAGGCAAGAGGATTGCTAAGAGTTAGAGGCTAGCCTGGACTACATAGTGAGTGCAGGGCCCACCTGAACACAAAGTGAGACCCGGTCTCAAAATAAATAAATAAAACTTTTCATTTTCATCAATCAAATGTTTTGACTATGACCTTTACTACTCTCTCCTTTAACTAGCAGTTTGTAAGTGAGCATCTCATAATCTTTAAATTACCATGAACACCTCTCCAAAGCCATTATGTGTGAATACACAGATGTTACATCCTCTACTGGCTCTGTCCTTTCCCCAAACACTACCCAGCTTTCCCTTAGTAGAGATATATTATGGCTAGAAGGAAATCTGGCTTCTTTATTATAGTCACAAATCCTCTAAAATGCTATCACTGAGTATGATATTCTGCTCAATCTGTCAGACCTGGTTCCACACCATTTCAGACTACTTCCAAAAATTTCCCTAGTTTTCCCCCAAAATCAAAAGTTGGTAAGTACTTTGCTAAGAATCCTGCCCTTATCCGGGAACCGTGGCATGCTCCTGTAATCCCAGTTCTCCAGAGGCAGAGGCAGGAGGGCTGTCTCTTGCTCAAGGCCAGGTTGGTCTATGTAGTGAGTTCAGAGCCGGCATGGACTAAAAAGTGAGTCTCTGAAAATGCCAAACCCCTCCCCACCCCCAAAGAGAAAAAAGAATTTTAGCCTTCTTTTGCAAGTAGTTTTCTTGGTTCTTTCTTTAATACACAGGCAGGTCTTGGTCATTATCACTTTACTGATAAAGAGATAAGTTATTTTTATATTTAAAATTGCCATTAAGATATTGATTCTTTGTGGAGAAATCAAAAATTTTAAAAATACAGTACTATGATATAATGTGAGTACAGATAGAAACTGCACAAATACTAAGGTCATTTGAGTTCACTGCCAGCATCTAAATATGAGAAAATTATTTTTTCTTGATTTAACATGATTGAAAGCCTGAGCAAGATTTATCAGAGGTCAATCAATCCTCCAACTGCCTAGAAAGTTGGACAGTGAGGGCTAAAGAGAAAAAGAACAGAGACTCCCATAATTTCAAAGTATATAGGAGGTGAGGGGAAGCCACTATTTATGGGGTACATGCAATAGTTGGGCGGAGTACCAGGTGATTTGGGACGCAGCAATAACCCTGTGTCTTCTTATGCTGATGAAGATCTCAGGTCATGAGGGGTTCTGATGCCTCAGAACACTGTAAGGAGAGGTTCGACAGTCGCAGGTGGGAGGAGCTAAGATGATAAGGACTTTGCCTCTTCTCAGGAGAAACTTTTTTCTTATTACTCAACTCTTAAGGAACCGAAGTACCTTGAGATGTCTTCTTGCCCTTGAGTGTCACAGCACCATGGGACCATTGAGATCTCAGCTGTGACCAGAGGCAAAAATGCAGTAATATTTCGACATGTCATAGCCAGCCTGCAAGCAAGAAGACTAGGCCTAACCATGATTTAATTGTGAAATGATTTTCCTCCAAAATTATGTAAAATGGTTCCTGCCTAAGACTGTCACTTGAAGACATATTTTAAAAGAGACAGTGATCTGAAATGTAAACTCCTTGTGGAATAGAACTACAGGATAATTTTTCAATTAAATTTGTCTCTCAGAAAGTGTCAGATTTCTGTTTCTTTCAGGGATACTTTTCACCAGTTTGCTGTTTATTTCTACAGATTAAACTTTTATGTTTTTACTGTGGAGAATATGAGAGATATTAAGCATATTAGAAAGACTGTGTACATTAATTTTTATATAATCAAAGAGATATGAGCAATTTCACTACACTAAGCAGATATCTTTAAAGACATAATTATATTATAATCACATATAGTTATTTTAAGAGATTATTCCAAGAAGAAGCAATAATTTCATTGATGGTCATATCTTTTTTTTTTTTTTTTTTAGGTTTTTTGAGACAGGGTCTCGCTTTGCGGTTCAGGCTGGCCCGGAGCTCAGCCTCCAACTCACATCACAGCAATCCTCCTGCCTCTGCCTCCCGAGTGCTGGGATGACAGGCTTGAGCCACCACGCCCGGCACTGTGGTATGTGGTGCTGGTTGCTGCTGGGGTGAGTCTCCACGCCCAGTATAGTATGTGGTTACCTGGGATTGAACCCGGGTCCTTGCGCTTGTAAGACAGGCGCTGGAACCACTGAGCTAACTCCCTGGCCCTTGATGGTCATATCTTAAAAAGAGGAGAGCAGCAAGTTTTAAACTGATGCCATAAAGAACACACAAACCACTAGGGTTAGTGTATGTGACGTCCAGGACCCTGTTTAGATAATTAATCTGTGTGCATACTCAGGGCTTAGTGGCAAAATAGAGAACAAAGGATATCTCAACCTTCCAGTGGAAAACTCTTTTAAGCAGTACCCTGTCCTTTAACACAGTAAACTGCAAAGGCCCTTCTTTCAGAGCAGATGGTTATGTAAAATACTGTAGAATGTCTGCCTTTCACGGTGAAGCCCTAATGCAGGATTAACATCAAGATTTCAGTGGCCACAAGTGTTGCGGATACCACACCTGCTGCATCAGCTGGTTTCCAAGACATTTTATTTAATGTCTCTGAGTCCTCTTCTTTTAACCATGACTTACTAGAGCTATAGAAATTTAGTAAGATAATGAGAGCTCCTTCTGGAGACACTAGATGAATAAGCGGCATATTTGTCAGTCACATCCTTTGCTGCCAAGAGCCAGCCAGCTCCCCTCCACATTCTTTAGGCTACGGGTAGCTGCATCGTTCTGTGCTCATGGATTCTGTGAGGTACCTAAGAGGAGGCCTTATTTGTATTTATTTTAAAATGCAATTCTCAGTAAAATTTCTAGTACTTATAGATGATCCCATATCAAGATTAAAGTCCTACATTCCATGTAGCATTTGCTGCTAAAGATGCCACGAACCACACTGATCATAGAAAAAGAGAAACAGTTGGTGTAGGAGATAGTGCAGTTCAATCTTCAGATTTCAGACTTTCACCGAATGGGCTTCAGAAACAATGACTGCTCCTACCTCTCTCAGCCTTTGCTCAAGTCCACCTAGGGGAGCCACTGGCTCTTCTTCGAGCTCTACCTCCCCAGGATGTCCCTAGTCACCTTCACTGTCCCATCTCATCCCAGCAGTGACACCTCATTAATAAGAGATGTCAGTAAATATATATATTTATGGTCACATGAATATGCCCTTGGCTGTGAAGCTCATTTAAAAGGAAAGAGAGAGAGAGATGGATTCCCATAAAGCAAATACTTTTCCAAAGAAATTACTGAAGAGATAGTCTGAATGTATACATATATATATATATGCACACACACACATATATACAGATATGCTTGTGTATTGCTGTCAATACCAAGGGCTGATGGGGAGTATGTACCAAGCCTAGTCCCCTAGCAGGATGGGCTGTCAATTGATTTATTTTTTTCCAAGGAAAACAGAGGTACAAGAAAATAACAGCCCTTACTTGTCATCTTTTGGAAGTACTTGTTCCTATAATTGCTTTTTTCCTTGCTGTCATTTTCAGGGGAAAGGCCATAATTTGCCTTTTGTCTCTCCGAAAGAATTTAGGATGTGTACCTGAGCACACTTGCTGTTCGCTCTCCGGTAACTATGCTTCGTCACTTTGTATCCGACAGAAGCAACCTGGGTCATCACTTGAGAGGAAGTTGGTGATATGGAAATGCTGCCGAACTTTTAGATGGAAATCCTGGGCTCAAATCCAGGCTCTGACTTCACCATCTTCGTGAACCCCTGAGGCTTCTCATTCTCGTTTGTAGATATATTAACCTTCTCAGAGAGTAGCAGTCAACTGAGATAATTTATATGTAGGAAAAGTGGCAGAAAAACACAAAGTTTTATTATCACATATTAGACCAATAGTTCCCCAGTTTGGATGATTTTCAGGAGTGTCTGGGAAGCATAACAAAATCTACAATTCTTAGCCTCTATATAGGCATATGACATCAATGTCTCATGTTGGGGTAGATACCTATACTTTGAGAGCTTTCTGAGAATTCTGATGATCACATGGACTGGAGAGAAACAGAAGATGGGGAATATGTATCTTGGTGTTTTGAAATCCTTGCACCTAATATTTAGTACCTATTTAACCAATTAATGACCAAATGTTCATTCTAAAAATGTCTAAGACTCTGCTGTCTGCCAGGCACTATGGTAACCAACAGGGAGACAAATGCAACCACACTCTAAATGTTGGTGACATGCCTATGGCAATGGAGGTACAACACTGTGTTGAGTACTGTTAATACACTGTGTTGAGTACTGTTGGAGGAGTCAAAATATTGAAGAGTTTTCAGGAATCCTTTGATATCACCTGACGTTTTGCTTTATGTTTGAGATTTGAGAATATTCTATTTTCAATGCTCTGTTATAGGCAATATTGTGAAAAACAGCAAAAATTTTTAATAAAAATATTTGTGAACTTTCCTATCAGTCAGATTTCTTGTTTCTTCCTGGACACATGTGGAATGTTTGCTTTTACACAAACAGCATTTAGAGATAAATTCTAGCAGAGAAATGAAGTATAAACATCACAGGTGCAGAGCATGAGATGACAAGGGACATGGCATGAAGGTGGAGAATGAGTATATAGATCCTTTGGGACGTCTGACTCTGAGATGATATGAGATTTTAGTCCATGAAATAACCACAAGAAGGAAGGTTAAAATTCCAGCAACTGTCTTGGGATGTGAAATACAGAAATGTTCTTGTTTCCGCCCAAACATGGCCGGCTGACCCCAATATCTGGCTGACCCTAACATAGCTGGCTGACCCGAATGTTGCCCATCCCTTGAAGAAAACTTGAACCTTATGTAAGCTCTGGAGTCTTTGGAAGGTCATTTCAAAAATATTTTCCTCTCTCTCTCTCTCACCTGGTCTACTCTGAGGACAGCTGTGTGGAGAAGCAGGGCAGACAGAGCTCAATTTTTCTCTACTAACGTGTGCTTTAATGATCATTTCCCTGCAAGTGTCATCCGAGGAAGAAAATGATGAGCATGGGGAGAGGCCTCAATTGGTGCAGGGAGTGCAGCACAGTAGTGGATGCCCCTATTCAGCAAACATGAGATGAAATTATAGCAGTAACAGAAGCCAAGAATCATGAGGTCGCCCACAGAAACTCCATCTACTTCTCTGCTCATGCTGAGTAAGTGCTACTCTATGTGGTGAGGCCTCTGGCATAGGTCTGGCCTGCCTTCCCCACAGCTCTCAGGCCCTTAGCCCCTGCATGACCAGGATGGAGGATAAGCCCGCTGGGACTCTTCCCTCTTGTCTTCCCACACTGATTATGACCTTGCCCTCTCATGGGACCGGCTTGTGGGAAGAGCCCCCAGAAACTCCATTTACTTGTCTGTGCACATTGCATAAGTGAGGTGGCATGCTAGAACTTAGGCAGAAGCCTTCAGTGCATCACTACCCTGTCTGCCACAATGAAAAACATTCACTGTCAGAGTGAAGCCATTGGTGAAGTTATGAAGTCAGTCCCACCTACAGGACCCTGGACTCTTGCAGAGTTCAAGCTGGCAGGAGTTTGTTGAGCTCTACTCAGGCAGTGTAGCCAGAACCTAGATAGGGAACGACGGCTGTCTCGCTGGGACTAGTCAACATCTGATCTGCGTGTTACTGCTCATAAGACAGCAGATCCATGCCACGAAGGGCCTTTGGTGGTATTTAGACTTTGTTTTTTGTTGCTTTTGTTATTCTTTTTTCTTTCTTTTTTCTGATCTGTCTTTCATTCTTTCTCTATTTTCTTATTATTGAGTTTGTCCAATATCATTTTTTTTTTCTTTTCTCACTAGTCTTATTTATACAGGAGAAGGAAAACAGCCTCCTGGTTGCCTGTCACTGCTGGGTACCTCTATTCTTTTTTTATTCATCCTCTCTTGTCCTTGAGGCAGTATCAGTTCCCAGAAGTTAAAGAATTTCAGCCTTCCCTAATCTGTCTTTCTTCTGTACTATTACAGGATGGTGAATACAGTTTCTAGTGGTCCTTCCAGTGTTAGTCTGTTCTGTTTTGAATTTTTTCCTCTGTCTCTTTTTCCTAAAGCCTCTATCAGTTTCCTGCATTTGTGTAATCTTCATGTATCATCTAACTCTATTTCTAATCTCTCCCTCTCCTTCCATCTCTCTACCCCCCAATTCCCTAGTGACACTTCCTTCCCAAAGGGTAATGTTGCTATATTGAAGGAAATATCCATTGTAAACAGTTTTCTGATTAGTTCTAAATTTTGACGTATGGTCACAGATCTATCTCATGAAGATAAAAGTATCAGAACAGTAATTTCCAAAGCTTGTCATTTCCTGTGTTGTGTTTGATACTGTTGATGATACTGATTACATTATTTTAACGAAGGTGATGTGATTGTTCTGTTTAAGTATCTTCCAAGGTGTGCCAGAACTGAGATTACTTAAGGACCATTACAGAGCCAAGGAGGACAACCCAGGTTGTAGCCATCTCATAAGTGTTCCAAACATTAAGAAGAAAGAGATTTGTATTAAACATTGCCCAGACAGCAGATCAGGAATTAAACAAAAAAAAATATTAGCAACAATGATAAAAACAACAAACAGAAAGGAGAAAAAATTTTAAAACACAGACAAAAGACCATCACCACAGGGGAAAATAGGGAAAAAATGGTAATAAAGCAAACTGAAGTTTAAATACCAGGACTCTGAGCCAATATCAAAGGAGGAGCTAGTAAAATGGAAATCAGAAATAATTTTCAGATAAAAACAGAGATGGTTTCCAAAATGAAGATATGATTAATAACATTACAGAAGAGACCAGGAACATGACAGAATCTCAGGTCATGAAAATAAAAGAGTCTGTTAAACAGCCTCAAACAGATTTCTAGGAGAGGTAAAGACTAAATATCAAACATAGAAAATAGGATTGAAGCCAGTGAACAGGAAAGGAATAATTTATGGAAAATAGCAAGGGACCTCAATAAATCAATCCAGCAGCTGCTAGATGATGCAAAGGAGAATGGTATAAAACTGGCAGGAATTAGTGAAGAAACAGAAGACCATGCAAAGACATACAAAACCTGTTCACAGATGTAATGGCAGAAAACTTCACAGGAAAAGGAATATCATTTGACATACAGATAAGTGAGGCATACAGGACTCTAAGTGGCCGCGATATAAAAAAAAATCTACACCTAGGCATATAATAATCAAGATTCCAGAAATCCAACCAAGAGATGAAATATTGAAAGCAGTCAGAGAAAATAAATATATAATGTACAAAGAAAAGTCCAACAGAATCGCAGAAGACTATTCAATGCAAATATTCAAGACAAGGACAGTCTGGAGTGAAGTATTTCGAATCCCAAAAGAAAACAACTTCCAATCTAGATCAAAATAACCTGTAAAACTATCCTTCAAAATCAACGGGAAGTTAAGATACTTCCATGACAAAGAACACCTAAGAAACTTCTCAAAGACAAAACCTGCACTCCAAAAATTCTAAACGATATCCTAGAAAAAGTGTCACAATCTGTTGAGATCCAACAGAGTGAACTCATTGGGAAAGGCAAGAAACTGAATAGAAAGTGGGAAAAGTAATGAATAAAAGAGCCAGTAGCAGGAAAACATCATGGCAGCACTAAGTCAGTACATACATTATGACCTTTCATGTTAGTGGGCTCAGTGTGCAAATAAAAAGACACAGGCAAGCAGAGTGAATTAAGGAGCAAAACCCAACAAAATTCTGTACACAAGGAAATACACTTAATTCTGAAAGAAGTCCCTAGACTGAAAGTAAAAGGATGAAATTCAATCTTCCATGTGACAGGAAACTGCAAAAAAGCAGGTGTGGTTTTCTTATTTGCAGAAAAAATAGATTTTAAATTAGAACTAATCAAGAGAGACAAAGGACAGTATATTCTCATACAAAAAAAATACAAGAGGAAGAGATGAGATTCATAAATATTTATGCACCAAATTGCTAGTGTATCCAACTAGATAAAACAAATATTAATAGACATGAAAAGCCAGATAAGCACTGTCTGGCACCTCAATGTCCCACTGTCACAAATAGATATACTGGACAAAATTCAATAATGAAATACTTGAACTGAACCAAACTTTTGAACAAATGGACTTAATAGATGCCTACACAGTATTTCACCCCACAAAGTCAGAATATACTTTCTTCTCAGCTGCTCATGAATCATTCTCCAAAAACAGACTACATGCTACTTTATTAGAGCATGTTTTAGTAAATTCAAAGGAATTAAAATTCTCCACTGTATAATGTCAGACCACAGGTCCTTTAAATTGGAGATCAATAGCAAAAGAAATTTTAAGAACCTCACAAACACATGGAAATTGAACAACACTCTCCTGAGCAACCAATGGGTCACAGAAAAAATTAAATAGCTTCTACAGTGGAATGATAATGCCAATACCACATCAAGGAACTTATGGGACACAATGAAACCAGTTCTGTAAGAGAAATTCATAGCAGTGAATGCCCATACTAGGAAAACAGAGCAGGCTCTAATAAATACCCTAATGATGAACCTCAAACTACTAGAAAAAGAGGAGCAAGATAAGCCCAAAGCTTGTATGAGGGAGGAAATTATAAGAACTATAGAAGAAATTACTACAATGGAAAACTAGGAGAATAAATTTTAAAAAATAAACAATTTGGTGAGTTGGTCTATTTAAAGAATAAATAAAAATGGACAGATCCTTACCCAATCTTATCATAAAATGGATGGAAAAAGCCCAGGTCCATGTAATCAGGAATGCAAAAAGGAAACTCACCACAAATCCAGCAGAAATTCAGAGAATAAAACACTACTTTGAGAACTTGTACTCCAATATGATGGAAAACATAGAAGAAATGGATAAATTCCTACACACATATGAATGTCCAAAGTTGAATGAAAAAGATATAAAAAAGATGAACACCCCAATATCAATATGCAAAGTTGAAAATATAATTTAAAAACCTACCAACAATGAAGTCTGGGTCTTTGATGGCTTTACTGCTGAATTCTACAAGACTTTCAGAGAACAGCTAATGCTACTGCTCCTCAAACTCTTGAAGGAAATTGAAAGGGAAACCATACATTCAAATTTGTTCCTGGCAGCAACCATTATATTGATTCCAAAAGCAGAGAAAGACCCAATCAAAAAGGATAACTACCAGGCCAGTCTTCCTAGTGAACATGAATGTAAAGATTCTCAATAAGATACTGACAAATAGAATAAATAGAATCATCAATAAGACCTAACCAAGTTGGATTCATCCCAGGGATGCAAGGATCGTTCAACATATGGAAATAAGTACATGTAATACACTACATTAACAGACTCAAAGACAAAAACCATATGGTCATGTACAGAAAAAGCATTTGACAAAATCTAACACCGATTAATGATTAAAACTCCACATAAAATTGGAATAGGTTATCTTTACGCCAACCTGATAAAAGCTATTTATGAGAAATCAACAGCCAGCATCACATGTAATGATCAAAACCTGAAATCTTATGCTAAGATCAGGAACAAGATAAGTATGTCTACTATCACCACTCCTGTTCAATATAGTGCTGGAAACATTATCCATAGCAATTAGATAAGAGAAAGAAACAAAAGAAATAAAGTTAGGTAAGAAAGGAAGAAGTTAAACTGTCATTATTTGCTGATGACATGCATGTCTATTAAAAAAAGATCCTAAAAACTCAGCCAAAAACTGTTAGACTTAATGACCAGATTGAGTAGTGTAGCTATATACAGGGTTAACACTCAAAAATCAGTAGCCTTTGTATATACAGACAACAGACTCTCTAAAGGAGAAATGAAGAAATCAATTCTTTTCAGAACAGTATGCAAAAAATGAAATATCTAAGAATCACTCTAAGAAAGGAGATGAAAGATCACTACTCTGAAAATTACAGCATTCTGAAAAGGGAGATCAGAGAGAATATCAGGAAATGGGAAGATATATCTTGTCCCTGGGTAGGGTGAACTAATATTGTCCAAATGACTAACTGCCAAAATATTATATAGATTCAATGCAATCCTGATTGAAATTCTTGCAGCACATTACATAGAACTAGAGAAAATAATCCAAAAATTCACCTGGAACCACAAGAAATCTAGACTAGCAAAAATAATCCTAAGCAACAAGATCATGGTTGGGGGGTGGGTATCACAATCCCGAACTTAAAACTATACTACAAAACCACCATGATAAAAATAGCATGGTACTAGGGGGAAAAAAGTCAGACCCAAGGATCACTGGAACAGAGTAGAAGGTCCAGGAACAACGCCAGTATACTAAGCCACATCATCTTTGAGAAGGTGCCAAACAGTCTGAATGCAGGAAAGAAAGTCTCTCTAATAAATGGTGCTAGAAAAACTGGGTTTCACCTTGCCAAAGATTAAAGCTAGGTCTCTCTTTCTCCATGCACCAAACTAAATCAAAGTGGCGTAGGGACCTAAATTTCCAACAGAAACACTAAACCTGCTAGAATATAGGTTAGGTAGCATTGGGGAAATACTTTATGAACAAATCTTCAGCCACATGAGAACCAGTAGATGAATCAACAAATGGGATCTCATCTTACTAAAATTCTTCTGTATAGGTGGGGAAACCACCAGCAGAGCGCAAAGACAATCAACAATATGGGAAAGAATTTTTACCAGCTGGTTCTCAGACAAGAAACTACTATCCAGAGTATATAAAGAGGTTAAAAAAAAATCAACACCCCACCTCAAATTTAAAGACCCAATTCAAAAGTAAACATCTGAAATGAACGGACACTTTTCAAAGGAAGAGGTAAAACCATCTAAGAAATATATGAAGAGACGTTCAATATTTCTGGTCATTCAAGAGACGCAGATGAAAACAACACTGAGATTCCACTTCATTCCACAGAGAATGGCTGCTGTCATGAAATCAACCAACAGCATGCCAGTGGGACTGTGGGGAGAAGGGATGTTGGGAGAAAGGAACCTTTGTCCACTGTTGGTGGGAATGTAGGCTGGCGCAACCACTGTGGAGATCAGTGCAGTGATTCTTCAAAAAAATTAAGACTTGAGGTCCCATTTGACCCAGCTACTCCCTTGCTAGGTATGTACATGAAAGAATTAGAAGAATTATACCATAATGTTATATGTGCACTCATTTTTATAGTGATTCAGTTTGTGATAGCTAAATCTTGGAAACAGCCCAAATGTCCATCAATAGTACAATGGATAAAAACAGATGTGTTCTTTTACAAATGGAGTATTACTCTGCCATAAATAATGATAAATTTTAGTCATTTATACTCAAATGAATTTACCTCAAGGACATACTCATATGTGAAATAAATAGGACACAAATATGTAAGTATCATATCTTTCCTCTAGTATGAAAAATGTGCAAGTATAAATAAATACCAAAATGTATGATAGGTAATGTGAAATAGGAAGAAAATATACAAAAGGTAAATGAAAAGGGCAGGTGAAGGAAAGAAAAAAAAATAATATTAGAAGAAAAAGAAACAAGGCTGTGTGTATGGGGGTGGGAGGACTAAGGAAGGGCAGGGAAAGGGCAAAAATGAGAATCAAGATGTGTTGTGTACAGGTAAAAACTCTTAATGTTGAATGTGATCATCATGTATGTATAAAGTACACCAATAAAGTCAATTTTAAAAAATAAAGTATTATTGTATTAAAGTAGTATTGTGATTTAAAAAAAAAAAAAAAGAATCAGGAGGTCACCACTTCAGAGTTGTAAAGAATCAGAGAGACTTCAGATGTAGCACCAGGTAGGTGTCACTAATCTGAGACCCACCAAACAATGAACTCTGGAGTACACAGAGTGCTCACTGCAAGAAAGGTCTGGTATTAGATTGTACATGAGGATGCAGTCAGCACTAGAGTTGAGAGAGCTGAGGGCAGGAGAGTATTTGGGTGTGCAGAAAAGAGAGAAAAATGCATCTTTAGTAACATACCGAGAAAAAGCTTAGTCATATTTTGAATCATGATAATGGAATTTGTGACAGGTAGCCAGCTGAGGCAACTGCAGGATAGCCTAGAGGTGGGCAAGACACAGGTCTTCACTGTGATGGGCAACAAGGAGCCACTGTAGGTTTTTAGGCAAAGAGTGATGTTGTGGCTGAGTGGTCTGGCAGAGTGGACATCCCTCCACTTACTGCCTGGCCAACTCCTGTTCTTTGTACAGCTTCCAAGAGTAGAAGGAAATCCAGCTGACATTTCTGCTGCTGTCCCAGTGAACAGTTGTGCAGATGTACAGAGCAACCCCCCTCACCCACTCCCACATCTGAAAACTAACCAACATAATGGAGTCTACATCACATACTTCTAAAAACAAACTGAGTCCCTCTTCCCTCTAGTAGGATCTTCCGATGACAGATGATCCCAATCCCTGTAATTAGCTGTATACTTTAATTGAGTTTCAGTGGTAGTAATAAGTAACTGGAGTTTAGGTTTGTAGAATTTCCTTCCTAATTGTTGCCGTTAAACCTTTCATTACAAGGATAAATAGTGCACCACTTTATTTAACTCACTTCCTCCAAACATGTAAATTCCAGCAGAAGTGTCCCAGCACTCGCTGGCACTGGGAGGGCTGTCTGGAGCTTTGGAGCATAGCAAGGTAGCCCTGAGAAGCTGTTCAAGCCTGGTGGCGATTTCATTGGAATAAGCAAGCCACAAGTTCCCAACACTAACACACTTTCTAGTGCTTTGGATTTAAAACACCGCAGAAAGAATAATTGACCACAGCTTGTCAGCATGAAAGATTTACTGTTATTAGAGCAAACTCAAATGTATTACTTTAATACATGGAATATTAAAAATGGCCAGATAGTTTCCTTTCTCAGTACATTAAGGGAACTTGACAACTTTTCACACCTCACTTCTGTTTTTGGGTGTAGAACAGGGAGGAAATCCTAAAGGGTCCCTGAGAAAGAGACAGAGGAGGAATGGGATTAACTTGATAGAGGTAGAAAAGGAAATTTTCAATCAAATCTCAGTCAACAGACCTCTTTAGAATTGTTTGGTTTGGGAATGAAATACAAGCTAAATGAGCAGTCATTAAAATAAAAAGCCTACAGTAATATTGATTTCTAATTTCCAGTGGGATACCAATTTAGAAAATGTGATTACAGCTCAGGTCTTTGTGCTTTGACTCAATTGCAGAGACAGCTAGAAATCCTGAAAGGCAGATTGTAAAAACTTTTAAACCATAAACCATAGACACCAGCTTCCAGGGACACCAGCTTGGAAGAACTGGAATGTTTCATTGAGGACTAGGCAAACGTTTCCCCATGATGTGCTTCACTTTGTATTGTTTTACTTTTTAACTATCCACTTTTCAGAAGATTAAGCATAAGGCAGCCAGTGCCCAGGTGTAAAGAATGTTTAGAACCTGGAGCAATTTAATCTAATTTTGCTTCCCAATGGTTCTTTTGCAAAAATATTTGTCTCTTGACTCTTGGAAGCCAGTGCAAGCCACCAGTGGCAACTGTCTCCTTTGAGGAGCTCTTCATTCCTGTTTGATTGTTGAACCTCCAGTTGCTTTGCAATCTGTTCCCTGCCTTCATCAAGAGCACGATTCTGTTGTTACTGTAACAGGAATGGAGCTAATCTCACTCAATTCTGTGTTGCTCAGCATGACAGTTAATATCTGTGGATGCTGTTGCCAATTACTCTCGCTTCCTTAGTCTGTGTTACGTGCTATTTGTTCTTTTGAGACACATCCTCTCCCTTATTTCTGAGGCACATTGTGACACACATGGATATGAAAGTTACAGAAATCTCCTTCTAGAAGGGGGAGAGAAAGCCTGGAAAATCCAACCGCATATGTATTTACCGGATATTTGATTCTTTCCCCTTTGCCACGGAGTGTCATGGCAAGAGCACAGAGTGAAATCAATATTTCATAAAATGACCTTCTTAGCTGCTATGTTGTTAAAGAACCTGTATAACCTAAAAAACAAACACAGGGCACTATGAGCTGTGGGCTGTCCTCACCGTGGCCATCTGTCTCATGGTGGAGATGCGTGGGCTGGATCTCTCCAGATCAATGGGTGATGACAGTCCTAGAAGTGTAGGGCTTAAGTTGTCTATATTTTTCTTTTTTGTTGTTGTTTTTACATTTTGAGTGAGCAGTTGCTTGGCCTCTGTTCCTGATGTCTCATTCCCAAACTGCTTTGAAAAAGTCATTTCTGTTAACTAATTGTATTTTCAAAATTCAGCTGGAATGAGAGACCTCAGCCCTCAGCTATTTGTCCAGAGTTTTTGTATGTGTGTCACAGAGATAGACATTGTGTGTGTGTGTGTGTGTGTGTGTGTGTGTGTGTGTGTGTAGGCATGCAGAAGACAGAGCAGAGAGAGATTTGATAAAGTACATTCAAAATTGTTGAGAGGTATAAAATGTTTGACTCATCCATCCCTATAGACAGATAATAATGGAATCACTTTTATCATTGCAAAATGTGTGTGCAATGAGAAAAAAAGAAAATGGCAAGAAATCACAGTGTACCTGCTTGGTTATATTGTTGAATTATGGCTCATTGCTGTAGCCGAGTCCTTTCACGTTCCCCAGCAGAGCCTGGACTCAGGCATGATGAGGATGACAATATTTACCTTGAATGGAGACAGTTATGTGACCTTTTAAGTCGAACCTACATGTTCTGGCTCTGTTTGTTGTGCGGCTCTGACTGGGCCACTGTCTGCCCGGTGGTGAGTCGAGTCCAAGGCAGGCTGGAGGCAAGGTGGGAGGAGCTACATACCCAAGTGTGGAGAGGGCCAGCATACAAGGCTGCGGTGGGTGAGGGAGCTTTTAGATTAAACACGTCAACCGGCCCCTTACATAGACTCATTCACATCTCTCTCCAAGGATGATTTGACCCTGTTGCAAGTAATTTGAAGTTTGCAGAAAGAAATAAAGAAGGAAGGAAGGAGTAATAGAAGCAAGGGAGGAGAGAGGGGAGTGGAACAAAGTGAGAAGGAAGGAGGAAGGAAGTAGAGCAGGGAGGAAAGAGGGAACCAAAGAGGAAGAGAGATAAATGTTGGATTCTGTTTCTCTGCATGTTTCTTTTGCCTTTTGCTTTTCTCCTCTCTCCTCATTCTGCAGTGGAATGCTAAGTGAGCAGTGTTAACTGTTTCACTGGACCATTTTCTACCCAGGAAGGGCATTTCTGTTTTGGTTGACATATCCTCTCCTGAATTTCATCTGCTCTCAGGGACATGCCTCTCACCACTGCCACTTCCCTCCCCCAGCAGCCCCGCACCTCTTGTTAGCCTTGGAGAGCCTGTCAATACCCAGCAAGTGCTCACACAACAGGTGGGCAAGGGAGAGGGCTGGTAGGTGAGACCAGGCTGTGTGTATGACAACAGCGCTGAGCTTTCGCACATTCAAGACTTTGAATCTTCACTCTGTCCATAAATTGAGTGAGCACACAGAGCTATGGAATAAATGCACTGGATCCCAGAGATTTTCTTTATACATTATGGTGATTAATTTTAAAACATCTGGGATTGATCCTAGTATCTCCAAGGATACCAAAATCTGAGAGTGCTTGAGTACCTTATAGAATATACTCAATCTCCTATCTATTATAAATATTAATCTCTAGATTATTTATAAGGCCTAATATAATGTAGAGTATATCATAAAACTGCTAGACAATTCCTGTCTTAGTTACTTTTTTGTTGCTGAGACAATACTGAAACATCTGTTAAAGAAGGGGTTTAATTTGGCTCCAACTTTGTAGAGTTTTCAGTCCATGGTGCACAGGCTCTGAACAGGACTGCACAGGAGACAGCACAGGAGCATCACAGAGGAATCGCTGCTCAAGATATCACATTAAGGAAGCAGAAAGAGCAAAGGAAGGAGCAGGCTGGAGATGATCTCTTGCAGGCCATGCCCCACGTGACCCTCCTCTTCTGACCAGGTCTTGTTTCCTTACAGCATCAGTCATGAACTTATCAGTGAACTGATCATGTCCTCACCATCCAATCATCTCCAAAAGCCTTGCTGCTGAGGCATTGGAGGAACATCTGGACAGAAACCATAACAATTCCTACGCGTGTGAGTGCAGGTCTGAGGCACGGGGTATCTCATTTCCACTCAGACTAAAAACAGGGTCTCTCCCCCTTAAGCAGCAGCAGACAGCATGTACACTCAGTCCAGAGAGTGTGGGAGAGGATGCCAGAGAGAGATTAACAAGTTCTTAGCCAATTGTTAAAATAAAGTGTCTAGTCTTACAAATAAACAAGACAAGCAAATTAAGAGTGACACATATGTGTGGGGAACATTGCTCCTGAAAAGTATAAACAACTTCAGGTGGCAGGTGAAGAAAGCAGAGACAGCAGATGCTTTTCCCAGGAATCACCATATCCAGGCTTTTTAGACATCTACAAAGTAATAAAATTAAGCCAAACAGTACATTCCCTCTGGCAAGCCTGAGACCTAGACACAAAATAAATATTGGTGTAAATTCACCCAGCTTTGTTTTACTAATTTTAGTGTGTGTATGGATGTATATGGCTGTGAGTTCACATAGATTTTATTGTTTAGTAGCAGAAAGATGTATATCATACAGGCTGAGGTATCTATCATGTAGCTCAGTCCTTTAAATATGAAATCATAGCAAACTTCTCTGGGCATGAACATAAGGCATGAGAACTAGTCTAGCACATCATTGTTATCAGGGCTCTTTATTAACATTTATAGAGCCCCTAGACTAAACACAAAACCCTTATCACTCAAGGAACCAACACTACTTTCAAAATAATTCATTCTTGACTTTAGATGTAGAAGAATTTTTAAAATAGTAACTAGAAACTCCCCTCCCCCAATATACCTCAAATAGTTAACAGGGTTTTACAAATGTTACATATTCTTCCTGAACAGCGAGCCTATGTCCTGTTATGAAATGATTTGTCGACAATTTTGATTCTTATCTCTCTCTAAATGGCCCTGTTTTGGCCTGCATCCTGGGAGGGATAATTTTCCTTATTCCACATTCTATATTGATTTCAGAAGAGAAAAAAATATCCCGCAATTGCTGAGCACCTCATCTGTGCCAGAAACCATGCTGATTACTTAATATATATCTTAGTTACTTTTCTCATTGCTGAGACAAAAATACCAGACACCCAGTATTAGCAGAGGAAAGGTTTGTTTCAGCTCAGTTTGTGGAGTTTTTAGTCCATAGTTGGCTGGTTCCAAAGCAGGGCAACATGACTTCACAGAGGTGAAACTGTCCATGGTGTGGCAGGCAAGAAGACAGCAAGCAGCAGAACCAGTGTTTGGCAGCAGCAAGGCTGCCTTCTTTCCGTCTAGTTACATTCCACCAAGGCTACAAGCCTGTTGATCGGCGCTACCCACCCGTAGGATGGGGCTTCCGTTATCCACACCTCTTATTCCTGTGTCACACTCTTACTCCAGCCACATTTGAAACTCCCCATCTATGACTTCCTGAGGCTGTAGGGGAATATCTAGATGCAAACCATAATAGTATATGTCAAACTGTTCAATGCCACAGTCTTAGGTTGTATTCTCCAGCCCTAGAAAGCTAAGCTGCTTAAAGCTGTACATTTATTAATACTTGGTGGACAGAACTGAAACTTAAAATAGCACGATACCAAAGCTACATGACTTTTCCTGAGCTGCATGTGAAAGAGAAACATTCTAGGGTCCTTCATTCCTACTTGACACCACAGAAGTCACTATCACACAGAAAATATGACTCTGAGTGTCATATACACATAATTCATACAGTAATGTAAAACATATTTCTCACTTACGCTTCGTGATGTGCCTCTCGTCACAGAAGATCCAGAAGAATAATACATCTTAGTTGCTGCCTGAGGAAACTTTGTAGAGCCCATATTCCAAACTGCATCAATTGGCCACCTTTACATGTGACATGTGGTGATACACTTTCATGGCCAGACCAGTGGAGAAGAGTATGGAAATGTTAGCTGCTTTCCTACCCAGCGATGACAAGCAGATCTGGAATACTGCTTGTTTTTCAAAGTAGTTGTAGGTTTGTAAATACTGACCCTGACTGCTGATGTACTTTGAATATATGTTTAATGGATTCTCCATATATTTCAAAATAAATTACATTATCAGTTACTTTAAAAATAGACCATAGAATATCTTCCCAGTTTAAAAATTCTCTTTGCAAGTTATTTACCCTAACTTGAGTCTTAAGCCAGGCATAATATGGTTGATAATGAAGACTAAAACTCTTTGAGAACACTCTACTTAATTTTGTGCTGAGCCACTAGAAATCCCATGAAGAAAGCACACATCTTATTAACAAGGAAATGGAACCTGGAAAAGTCAAAAGATTCATTCACCGTATCAAAGTGAGGAAACTGAGAAGTCTGGATTCAAATGCAAACTTGTTTGATGCTTTTTCAGAAGAAGTAAATTGTACTTTCTACAAACAACATTGGTCTTCATGTCTGTGCAGTGATGAACTCATCTATGTATGCAGACTGTGTTTAATACGAGCGCTCCTATTGAGCTGTGTCTGTCCTCACACATAGGATTTATCTCTTCTCTTTCCACTGTTCTGCCTCTGTTCAATCTGTAAGCCACACAATTTATGTTCTTCCCCAATTGCTTGCTTTTTAATAAGCATGTCTTAATCCTTGCATTAGTCAAATTTCCTATTTTTCCTATTAACTTGATGTGCACAGGTTAATGAAGGACACAATTTATTTAGCTCAGGGTTTCAAAGGATTCGGTCCATGACTTCTTCTCTAAGGCAGAAACATTGTGACACAAGGGCACGGTAAGTAAAGCTCCTTCATGTGAGGTGTCCAAGAAGCAGAACACGAGAGAAGAGAGCAGCAAGGCATACCCCCTTCAAAGGCAGGCCCCCCCCCCCGTGACCCATCTCCACTGAGCTCCCCTTCCTAACAGCACATTCTGTTATAAAATCATTGGATTAATCCACTGATAATATATCACCCTGTAATCCAATCATCTCTCCAGGAGTCTTTTGATTCAGTCCACTTGACCATTAAAAGTGACTACCACATCACAATTGAAAAGTGCAACCTAGAAGAAAAGGAAAGATCATGGGGACTGGCTAGATGGAGGTAGTCTTTCACACTCCCCCATCTATGATTTATCCGTAGTGAATTGTGATTTATTTGGAAATTATGTAGAAGTTGAACCTCAAGAGGCTGGACACAGAACAGGTAAGCCACTTGTGAAGACTCACCATGGGTTAGGAGAAGAAACTGAAAGACAGGTTGCTGTACTGAAGAAGGCAGCAGCTGGATGGTGGATGCTTGAATGTGCATATGATGGATGTGAGACTTGCTTATTGTACTTAGCAGCGCTGTTCAGCACTGTTCAGAGTTGTCAAGTAGAAACTGATTTCTTTTTTTTTT
>PVIR01026277.1:0-24226 GCA_004026965.1 Petromus typicus | reverse complement strand
AGGACACTCTGTGTGTTACCTCCCGGACGGTGAGCTTGGTAACTAATCTTACCAGGTCCCCGTTCTGGATACACTTGAACTCCCTCCCTGGAATCGCAAAGCCCTCTCAGAGACAGGTGGTCCAAACACTGCTGTTTTCAGGTTTTGCATGAGGATACCAAGGCAGGGAAAGTGTTTGATGGAAGTCAAGCTGCAGAGAACATTTAGCTTCAGAGCACAGGTTTGGGCTGGTGTGTCCTGTTCCTTCTTACTCTCTCCTAACAATGTATTGAGTGTCCTTTGGAAGATGGGTATTCACTCAAATACACACATTCTGTTTTAAATAGAGGATATATATATATATATATACATATATATATATGGATATATAGAGGATATATATATATATATATGGATATATAGAGGATATATATATGTATATATATATATATATATATATATATGGCTCTGTGAATGAAAAAGGCCCTCAGTATAGCGTAGATCATGAATGTCACAGAGGGAGGGCTCTGTGCTTTCATCAAGGAGACTTTAAGGAAGAGATACGATGGCTTCTTTGTGTCTTCCCAGCTTTCCTTTGCTAACTCACAGGCAGACATGTTCTCTCCAGTCCTCTAACATTTTATATTTAATTGAAATATCCATCTTGACTTTTTTGGTGACTAATTTTGTTTTCAGTGTTCCAATCTTTAGGACCAAGCAGAATGCTCCCTCCATTGTTTTATCGGAAACACTTTTGGAATGAATGAACAAATACGACTTTGGAGGTCCACAGTGGTGCAATGTGAAGGAATATCAGAGAGAAGCAGAGAAAGGAATACATCAGGGAGTGGGAACGAGAAGTTGCCATCTGAGAAAAGCATAAAGGTTAAAAAACAAAGCGCATCTCAACCCTAAACTATCTGGAGAACATTTGGTGGGTTTATTCTTTTGCCCATGGAATAGTTACATAAAGAGATTGTGTCTTTGCTTTCACAAAGCTCTATTCTTCTTCTTTTGAAATCATATTTAAGCTTCAATATTTACCTTAATAGTTCACCTACAGATGCCAAAAACAGAATGTTCACACATCCCTGCAACAGTTTAAAAGAAAAAAAAAGAAATTTCTTTCAGAATTAAAAAGTCAACATATTCCTGTATGCTTGTTTTCTTTCCTAGGAAAAAACAAACGTTTCTCTGTTTAAAAGGGAGCAGAGGGTTTCTAGGCTGGGCTGTATGTTCCTAAGCAGATGGGTTTTCACATTTAGAAGATATTGGAGCTGCCATCACCTTGAGTGGGACAGGAGCTTGGCAGAGTGCATGGTCCGAGTGCCAGGACGCAGACCACGGGGAGCTCCTGCCGCCCTTGCTCATGGACTTGGACGGCCTCGGTCACTTCAGCATGTTCCTCACAGCAACAGGCTGGCCAGCATTTGATGTGCAGGAAGACAGTGGCAGAAGGGGAAGATGTATAAGCAAAACTTCTCCCACTGGATGCTGTTGTGTCTTCTGGTATTGATGTGAGCAGGGGCCATATTCCTGAATCAGTGCCAGGCACTGTCATGACACTTCTGAATGCTCTGCGCATTTTTTTCTTTTCTCACTAAATTATTATAATAATCTTCAGTGCTTGGAATTTTGGAAATTTTATTTCATTTGACAAACAATAGACTGAGGTCAAATGATGTGCCCAAGGTGACAGAAATTGTGAACAGTGTACCTGGACTTGCTAAATATTCATCTCGTCTTTAGCTCAGGTAAATTACCATGAACGACCACTGGTCTTAGCAGAGTTTGTAGAGTCCTGATTTCCTGACAGGTAGTGTCATTTTTTTGCTAAGCCTCTTCATTCTAGTAATGAAAGGAATCTCAGGCTGCTGTGCTATTTTTTTAAACATCAGTATGAATCTACCAAAAATTCTGTATCAAATGAGTCTTACATTAGGGTTTCTCATTGTATAATCTAGTAATGGGAATTGCATCGGCATCGTTGGCTTTTGCCACTTTTCAAAGCCATTATAGTGCCATTTTAAAACTCACTTTATTTTAAGAAGTCACCATATACTGTTCTCCTCTCTGTAGGCCTCCTCCTGGTTAATGCATTGCTTTAGTGCTTGACACATTTTCTTTAGAGCTCTGCAATCCAGCTTCATTCCTTGCCCTTTGCTACCATTTTACTGCTGCCACCACACTTCCATTTCTAGAACAGATGCAGTTTGTGCAGGCTATCATGTCCCCTGAGCACCCTGGATGTTCAGCTCATAATCCCCTCTTTCCTTCTGGACACCTCTTACCTGTGACTTGTGCTGGTTCCTCCCACAGTCAGCTCCTTCCTCGTGTCCCTACAGTTGGGTTCTCAGCCCTCTGCTCTTTTCTCTCAACCCTCTAGTCATTCAGGGCTCAGCTTTCCCATAAGCTAGTGACGTCTACGTCCATATAACCCTCCAAGCTCTAAAATGGGTCTTACCCTTATAGGACCTTGATCATCTATAGTTGTCACTTCACTTCCAACACTTAAAATATCACAACTATCACCTTAGTTCAGCCAGCCAGGAAACTTCATGGCTCCCATTTCCTTGGTGTCCCAGGATCTTCAGCTTGAAGTTGGTTCAACAAGATTGGTTAAGAAAGCATCTGGCTTCGTGTCTGGCACAGCTAGGGTGCTCCATAAGACTGGTTTATCCCTCCTTTTCCTCTGCCTGCCTGCCTTTATGTGGCATTTATGTGGACAATAGGTCTATCTATTGTGGAAGGGATCACCAGCTTTATTCCATTCTCTCCATCCTACAACTACCTCCTCTCACTGTCAGGCTTGGAACGGTGCCTGGCCCTGGACTTCATCTTCAGATTTGTGTTTCTCCAGTGAACTGCCTTGTTCTCTGAAACTAAATATATCTTTCCAACTCACAGCTCTCTGCTGCTTTCTTGCCAAAGAAATAAAAATAGTCACCTGTTGTCAATTAGATTAGGTCTAGCCCAGGGATGGATGGTGAACCTTTCAGAGCTTCCAGTGATTTAAAAAAACCAGCTGGCAGTGGCATGTCTTAGGTTTGCCACCACTGGATCCTTGACCTTGACTTTCAGTATCTTTTATCATTGAACTTCCTTATTCCTTTAATGCTTTTATTCCTATGCTGTTGCAGTTCTTGCCTATGGTCCATACACTATCTCTATATCTTGCTCATGTTCCATTCATGTGATACATTTTCCTCACCACAGTGGACATTTCCTTCGGAAAGGAGCTGATTCATAAAGATTGCTTCATTCTTCTTCTTCTTTTTTTTAGACTGGGTCTTACTTTATAGTTCAGTCTGGCCCTGAGCTCAGCCTCAAACTCACATCACAGAATCTTCCTGCCTCTGCCTCTCGAGTGCTAGGATTACAGGTGTGAGCCACCATGCCCGGCACTGTGGTATGTGGTGCTGATTGCTGCTGGGTATGAGTCTCCACACTCAGTATTGTATGTGGTTATTGGGGATGGAACCCGGGTCTTTGAGCTTGCAAGACAGGTGCTGCAACCACTGAGCTAAATCCCTGGCCCTTCACTATTCTTTATTGCCAAAATGTTTTTGATTTCCTCCAAATCCTTCTAGTATTCCAAGTCAAGATTATACAGCCTCTATCATTAGGATTTGTTGTTCTTACTATATTCAAGGACAGATACAATTGTTCCTAGAAAATAACTCCCAGAGATAATTGTGCATCTGATTTTGAGATTTCAGAAAGGTAAACTTGCCCAAAATTCTATTGGGATTTGACTCCAAAGCCTATATACCTTATCATTCAGCATATACTGCTGGGTTTTCCTCTGCCTGCCTGCCTTTATGTGGCATTTATGTGGACAACAGGTCTATCTATTGTGGAAGGGATCACCAGCTTTATTCCATTCTCTCCATCCTACAGCTACCTCCACAGAGCCTCTCACTGACAGGCCTGGAACAGTGCCTGGCCCTGGACCTCATCTTCAGATTTGTGTTTCTCCAGTGAACTGCCTTGTTCTCTGAAACCAAAAAGTGCTCTGCTTACAAAGATTATTGATTGTGCTATTCTTTTTTCAATGGGCCTAACTAAAAGCTGAAGATGTATTTATTTGATGAACTCACTGACTTTGGCCTTGGCTTCCAGATCTAATATTACCATGACCCAAAATGAGTTAGGAAGTTTATGAAAGAAATTGTGACCAGGATTAGTTGCTCTGATAAATAACAGTTGATGATCAGCACCAGGTCAAAGAGACCAGTCACATCATCCTAAAAAAAAACCTGATTAGCTTCCACTGGTCTCCTTACTTCCATTTCTTCCCTGGGAGAAAGGAAAACTCAGGTAAAACACCTGAGAAGTTCATTGCTATTCTGAAGTCATTTTCCTTCCTACACTAATTCAAATCATCTCAGGGGCTTTGTTGACATTATCTGCTAGGATTGTAATCCATCTTTCCAAATGGAGAGGAGCAGCAACCTGTCAAACAATACCAAACCCTCCACAGAGATAGGAGATTGCTTCCTGACTTCAGGGAGAGCACTTGCTAGTGGGCCAGCCTCCCAAGCCAGGCCCCTGGGTACATTTCTAAAGGGTAATATTTACAGTATTGCATGGCTGGGAACAATGGAGCTTAATGTGATTCTTATTAAAGGCAGCCTTCATTAAGACAGGGAGCACAGGCAATGTGCCCTTGCTTTTGAGGATAGGACAACCCAGCACAAGATGGATGCTCCCCCCTGGCTTGGAAATCATGCGGGTCAAGTGCCTTGTCATGCATTAACAGCCTTTTTAAGTTCCTCTGCAGATTGAGAGGAGTGGCTTAGATAAATGAAGGAAGAGGAATCGTGAGATCTGTCTTGGTAGCATAAACGCTGAGACACAGCAGCTGCATTTAAACAGAGCAATTTGCTAAATGAGTAGTTGGCTACTTTCCAGATGGCCAGTGTGACACAGGGCTTGGATGAATCCTTTATTCAATCATGTGTCTGTCTAGCCAAGACATGAAAGGCCAGGTTAGAGCCACTGCAGCAGCAGTAGCAGCAGTAACAGCAGCAGCTTTGAAACCTTTCCATAAAACATGCTGAGAAGTGCCAACAAGGCAGTTTGGCCAGAGCTCAGCTGGAGCGGGTGCAGTGGCATGGCATGTGGGAAGCCTCCAGGAAAGCCGGTTTCTCGGCTGAACGATGGCCAGCCTGGAACGGTGGCTCTGTCTCTGTTCATATCCACCTGCTATATCGCTCCTCATACCCACCAGGTGCATGGGGCAGCCAGGTGATCTCAGTAGGATGAAGCAGCTGTGTCAGTTTAGAGAGCAGAAATACTAATGCATTCTCATGTACTAGGAAACCATTTTACATGGGTCTTGATTTTCCTTGTTTAGTTTTAAAATTCCTTAGATTAAAAATATACTTAATTTTCACTCTTGACTCCCTCTCTGCATTGCCTTCTTCCTACTTTTAAGAGTTAATTCAGTCTCTGCCTGGGGTCATCACTAGGGGTGATATCCCAAAGGTACTGGCTGCAGATGCTGGAGGTAGACCAGATGACCATTCCTGTCTGGCGTCTCAAAGTTCATGAAATATAAGTTCTGGTTAAAAGTAGACCAGGTAAAATGGAGCCATTGGAGGGCATGTGACCCAACTTTAACAAAATGGGCTGCCAGATGACTTCACTGGGCTCTAATAGGGATGAAGAGGAAAGGTCACTGTCGACTGCTTCACTCTAGTGGGTGGGACTCCTTGCTGATTTTACCTTCATTATTGTAGTAAAGCATTTTGTGGCGTGACAACTTCCCCCATGGTCTTCAGCAGCCCTGGAAGTCTCTGCTCAGGTGGTGAGGCCCATAGCAGGCAGTGGCCTACTGTGCTCTGCACCGAGCATCAGGCTTTGCTCACTCTGACTCAGTAGGGAAAGTTCACCCCAGTGAGTCAGCAGCAGCACTTCCTGGGAGGTTGTGGGGAAAGCTCTGGTTTTCTCAGGAAGAGCTCTGAAGTACTTTTCTTATGGTCATTTTTGTCTATGGAGAGTGGAAATATTTAAATTCGGCTCTGGATCAGTACACCAAAGCATTCTCACCAAAATGTTCTTCTCCTGGAAGTTTTTTATCATCCAGGCTAAATGGCCCTAATCAGCTTGAAATAAATGAATTATCTGAATAGGGCTGCCTGCAAGGAGAGAGGGAGAGAGACAGAGAGACAGAGAGAGAGAGAGAGAGAGAGAGGGTGACGTGTGTGTGTGTGTGTGTGTGTGTGTGTGTGTGTGTGTGATTTTAGCCCCTTACCTGCCTCTGTCCTTTTGGGACTATTCTGGGTCTGGTTTATTCATCTGGGCCACTGAGCACAGAACCCAGTGTGAGAGACTGTCCTTTAGTTCTCCCAAAGGTGGCTCAGACCTGGGAGCAGCATCTTTCTACGTGTACAGGTAAAAATCTGATGTGGCCCAGACTGTATCATGGAAATCTTGGTGGCAAGAGTCCAGGCCATGTAAAGATAATTATTCTAACCCACACATATGCTGTAAGTCAAGAAAAATTCATCAAATTCTAGGGTCTGTTCAGGTCCTGGCAATGGAGAAGTGGCTCAGAGAGAGTATAGATGTTACACCTTCTTAATACACTACATGTAACACTGATTGATATTATTGAAAGATCTTTAAATATATGACCCTGGGCTTGGTGCAACAACCCATGGATGCTGCAGGGACTGTTTTTCATCAGAGCAGCCTTTGCAGTGGCAGTGATGAGCAAGGTCCTCTGGTCTTTGCTAACAGGTCAGAGTATGTCTTCCTTTGTGCTGAGTGTAACAAGCCCAGCGGTACACGATGTTATGATTCTAAAATGTTCATGCGAAACTCAGTTTCAAAAGATGATTGGCTGACAAGGGCTCTAACCTCATCTGTGCATTAACCCACCCGTGAGATCATAATTTGAGGGCGTTACTGGGAGACAATGGACAGGAGAGGCAGCATGGGTGAGGGAGATTGTGTTTTTCCGGCCCTTTCTCCCCAGCTGCCTCCCTCCTGCTCTGCTTCCCAGCTACCATTCGGTGAGCAGCTCTGCTCCGCCATGATATTCTGCCTCGCTCAGGCAGAATGATGACCGGGATGGAAAGCTGACAAACACACATGACAACCAAGTGCACAAATTGTGCAAAACTCACTAGCTGCTCAAGGACAATAAGTGACAACCAACTTCGCTCTCACATCACATCCCGAGCTCTGCCAAATGGTAACTTGAGCCCTTTAATGCTATATTCGTTTCAAGCCTTTCTCTAACCACGTATCTATATAACAATTATATATGTGATTATAAATGAGTATCAAATGATGCCCTAAACACCGTTTGAAAATGTCGTGACTGTTTACTCCTGGAAGAGGAAAGACTCATCCTTGATTGACATTTTGTTCATTTCAGGGCTGTTAACTAAGAACCACAGATACTAGCTAGAATGGCGAAAGCAGCAGAAGCTGTAAACTATTCCGGAAATAAAACGCAGCCTGGATTCACCCAGATCCTAACAGCTACAGTTCGTCTACGGTCTCATTCACCTGGAGCCCACTAGGGGGCAGTAGAGGATCGGGTCTCCTCAATGCGGGCTTTAATGACAGTTGCTATATATACACCTGAAGTGTGGCAAGCCCTTTACACAAAGTGAGCAGAACAGCAGCGGTGACAGGTGTAGGGAGCAGCCCGTTATTGCTACCAGCACGGTCTGTCAGGAGGAGAAAGTGAAATGAATCATTTGCATTCTCACCAGTGAACCTGCATTCTAATGAACAGGCAGTGTCGCCGGCCCTGCCTGGCTGCCTGCGCTGGCGTCAGCGCGAGGGCGCAGCAGGCGGGGCCGAGGCCAGGATCAGACAGCCTCAGGCAGCCCGTTTCAGGAACTGGCAGCCACAGGCCACGGTGGACCAAAAGGGTCTTTCCTCTGCTGCCTCGTTTGCGCGCCAGAGGCAACGGCCGGGATTCCAGCCCGGAGGCTGCGTGGCCACATCCAGGGCACTTCTCAGGTCGCACATTGTGTGCAAAACACCCTGTTGAACTGCCAGAGTGTAGACTTTTCCCTCATTTCCCGGCGGGCTGCAGCCTGAGGTAAGAGTGGGGTGTCAGCTTTCTCCAGGTTTAGAAACATCCGCGCTCAAAGGCTTTGGGGAAAGAGGAGGGGCAATGCCTGAGTGAAGTTAAGAAGCAAGTCCCAGTAGTGATCAGGAGTTGCGAGCTCGTTTCTCAGCCTCTTTCTTTTCTCCTTGAATCAAGATCGGCTGCCCTCTAGTCCCTGCCCTGCCCAGATATGCTGTCCCGGAGAACCTTAGCCCGCTGAATCCCTGGGTTTAAGTTGTGTTCAGGTCACTCTGTCTACTCTTCCCGAGAAATCTGCATTTAAGCCTTCTTTCTCACTCTAAAGCAAAACAGAGGAAGAATCCCTCGCATCCTAGCCTGGTGAACACGAACCTTCCCGGCCACCCAGGAGCGAGTTTGTGCCGTCATTTCCTCCACACCTGGACTTGGATGCTTTCAGAGTGATTCCTCCACTCCCGCGCCCATTTCTTCACACCCTTATTTACCTGGGCCATTTCCCTTATTTATTTGTGGCATTGGCAAAGCCTAGGAGTGATTGCACATGTGTAGCTCAGCTGGCTTGGGTTCATAGCCCAGCTGTGCCCCCTCCTCAGCCAGCTTGCTAACTGTTTTGGGCCTCAGTTTCCCCATCCCCACAAAGGGCAATGATAATCCACCTTGTGGAACTTGGAGAGACAAGGCTCAGAGCACCAGGCATTCAGGTGAGCTTTGCACACAGGCTACTGTGGAGGTTTTATTCCATTCACACTGTGCTTCCTTGTCTGTTTTCCTCTTGCTCCATCTCAGCTTGGAGACACATGCTCCCCCTCCCCCACACACTTCTGTCTTGGAAAGAACAGCAGAAGGTCTCTGGCCCCTGACTCGGGGCCATCCCATGCCTACCTGGTCATCATCATAGAGGAGCAGGCACTTGTCCGGATCCGTGGAGCTGCAACAAAGAACACAAAATACTTCCTTCAGACCAGACATGGAGAACAACAATCTGGGGTGGTGGGGGGTTTCAACAGATGTCCTTGATGTCACTCCCTATTTATAGAATAGACACTTGTGGACCTCACCTACCTCAGCAGTGATTTCCGGTTCTCTTCCTTTACTAGTCTACTTCCACTGTGAAAATTCATGATTAAAATAAGGAGCTTATTTTAAAACCAATGTAGAAGGTAAGGGTGACTGTGAGGAGATGTCTGCTCCATGAACCCTCTGTGAAACTGTGCCAGCCTGACCGGGGGAAATGCTGTCTTCGCAGCCTGGGGGAGGAAGGGGGCTTCCCTGAAGTGGAAACTGGAAGAGGGGGAAGGGGAGGGGGGTGGCAGGCAGGGCAGCTGCTGTAATCCAGTGTCTGAGGTGGACCGTGCCTATCTTCCTCTTAGGCCAGGTCTTTTTGGGGAGGGATGTCCCTCTGGTCTGTCACTTTGGGTCGATGTTTGGCTCCAAGGGTTTGGGTGCCACTGGCTTGTACCATAACCAGAGCTGGAGAAGCAACTTCCCTGATGGAGTCCAGACTCAAGGATGGTCAGACTGGCAGGGGGAAGGCGGACAGGTGGGGGAGGGGCGGGAAGGTATTGAGTGCTGATGACTCTTAAGCCCTCTGTCTGTGCACAGAAATCACGCAATGCCTGCTTTGGTTAGATTTCTCATCAAAAACCAGAGAGGGGCTGAGAGGTGCCCAAGGTGGATCCCGCCAGGGTCTGGGAATGCTCAGCATGACAACCACAGCGCTTGTTGGACACTGTATGGCCATCTTAAATTTGATGAACAGTTTGCCAGTTTATATCAGACATATTTATTGCTCTTTTATTTCTCAAAACAGGAAAAAACTACTAGAGATAGTTATTTCACAGCTCAGTGTCAGGAATCTACACATCTTTAAAACACTTGAGTTATAATCATCTTACAGACATACTAAGCCTATAATAGATACTTTTTCTCTCTTTTATAAGATATCGAGGAAGTTCGAAAAGAAAGATGCTATTTGTTTCTAAAGAATGTTTAAGGTATAATAGGACATATTTTGCTCATTGACTTTTATCTTCCTGTATATGTACATTTTGTCTCCATCCATATATGCGTACGTATGATCTTTCAATTCATTCTGTATATAATGCTGCACACAGCAAAATCCTCTTTCAAATGATATTACTCAGAACTGTAAATAAACACATTGCTTGTCCTGAAAGTCCTCACACCTTCATCTTGCACTATGTGGGAACACTGTTCACATTTTCTCAAATAATTCATCAAGTACTTCACTCTGTTCCCTGTTCTAGCTTTAGACCTCTGGCTTTGCAAAGGATATTTTTTTTTTTTTTTTAGGTTTTTTTGAGACAGGGTCTCGCTTTGTGGTTCAGGCTAGCCCTGAGCTCAGCCTCAAACTCACATCACAATCCTCCTGCCTCTGCCTCCCGAGTGCTGGGATTACAGGCGTGAGCCACCACGCCCGGCACTGTGGTATGTGGTACTGGTTGCCGCTGGGTGTGGGTCTCCACACCCAGCATTGTTATGTGGTTACCGGGGAATCCAACCCGGGTCCTTGCGCTTGCGAGACAGGCGCCAGAACCACTGAGCTAACTCCCCAGCCCTGCAAAGGATATTTTATACCCCTGTAAGTATGGTCTCTCCTCTATTTTCTTCTATGACCTATTTTAAAAAGAGTTAGGTCTTTGCTCTATTTAGGATTTATTTTATATGTTGTCTGATACACAGTCTTATGCTTTTCCTAAATTAAACAGTAAATAATAATTTCTTAGACTGTCCCTTTACATTTGAAATATCAATGTCATCAAATGCTCTTTTCTATGCACATGGAGGACTGCCACTAAACAATCTGCGTGGTCCCTCTCTATACCAGTATTTCATTGTTTTCATTCCCCGTAATTTAACAGCCTAGTTTGATATGTAGAATGCAAGGCCTCCCTTATTGTCCTTTTCTTTTAATATTTTCTTGGCCAGTATCACATATTTACTCTTCCAAATGAACATTACAGTCAACATTTTCGGCTCTAAACCAATCTCACGGAGATTCTGATTGAACATCGAATTTGGCATTGAATTTTGGGACACCTTCACAATACTGAATTTTTCCACCCAGACACAGACACAGTTTCCAAATAGTTTGGATCTTTTCTGTGTTTTTAAAAAGAATGTTGTTAAGGTTGCTTCTGGGTATATTTAATACTCTCCCAATCACTTTTTGCTTCAGAGAGAGAAGTAAGAAAAATGGCGGAGATGAGTCACTGGTGGCCAGGAGGCTCAATCATGAAGCCATATTCCCCCACAGATCGGACAGCACTATTCCCAGCAAAGATGTGCTTAGTTTGTGTAAGATTATTAAGCTACAAAACAAAAAAGCATGCACATTCTTTAAAAAGACAGAAGTTTGAGGACCTCTGGCAAGCAAACCAAAAGGCCATTCTGAGCCAGCAGAATCTTTATATCTCATATTTTTACAGAGGATTTTAAATAGAGAATTTGGCTTTTGCATACCACTATTCTCTTTGATACTGTCCTTTCCATAATTCTTGGCTAATTTAGTATCAATTGGAAATAATGCTTTTAGTCAACTGGTTTCTCTTTCCCCTAACTTCATGCCTCCCGATGCTCTTGGCTTCACCAAGCGTCAGCACCTACTGAAGGTCGAGTACTTCATTTTGCTCTTTGTAGTAACCAGAACAGCCTCATCCTGCCCTGAATCTCAGTGTAAGATGCTGTACCTCCAATCTTCCCAGTTTACTCACTCATATCTAACAATGGGGCATGAAATTCATTGACTCTAATATATGCCCAATCCTTGACCCTTTTGTGGCTCCCTTTACTTCTAACCTGGCTTAAACTCCTTGGCCAGTTACAACCACTTCCTTGTATTTATTCTTAGCTTCCCCATTTTTTTCTCACTTTTGTTGTTGCTTGGTAAAATAACACCCCAGGTTAAGCTTGACTTGGCTTTCCACTACTTCCCACCTGCATCTATGTGAAAACATGGCTGAGACAAATGTCAGGACTATGCCAAGTGGTCTGACTTTAAATTCACAGCCCCTCTCCACTGATAAGTTCTTTGTACCTCCTGGCAGCTACCCCTTCTCTTCAACATGCCAAGACCAATTCATTTCTTCTTTGCTTTGTGGATCCCTAACCCTTCATCACTGACCCTCCCTCTAAGAGAAGAGCCATCTAGTCACTGAGAAAGACGCTCCAAAGAGGCCCTACCAGACCTTAGCACCTCTGCACGCACACGGCTGCCCCTGGACCACTTTGTACCTTCCCACGGTCCCCTCCTTGTGAACCTCCCACTCTTCCCTGAAGCCAGCCTCTACTTGTGCACTGAGCCCACTCCTTCTTGCCCACCTATGGTTTAGCATCTCTTGTCTTTCTCTCTTGCACTCTCAAATTTGTAGTTTTGACTGCACCATTCCCACCCACCCCCAAACGTGCAGTTCCTCCCACTGGAGAAAAGAAAATAACTTGTCTTGATTCTCTCTTCTCTCCAGCCATCACCTCATCTTACCCTTTCTTACACAGTGAAGTGACTTGAGGGAGAGCTTTGTACTGCTGTCTATACCACGTACCACGCACGCTACTTGGGCATGCCGGGAATGCCCACACAAGGTTCTGGACTTGCCTGGAAGCTCGGAGCCACTGCCACATCTGGCTCCAGCTCCCACTGCTCCATGTGAGCTCCCTGCACCCTGCGCCTGCCCCCTGGTTCTCCCTGTGCCATATTTCCCCTTGAATTCTCACCTTACATGCTACTTTTTGATCTTGCATAATGTGTCTGTCTCTTTCCCCTCCATTGTGAGCTTCCTGAGAATCCAGGGTTCATGTGTTTCTTCCCACTGTCTTATCCCCAGCTTTGAAAACAGTGTTTAAGGAGGAGACTTGCTTAAAAATCACTTGTTAGAAAGTTCTGTGTTTGTAGGGTGTCCTGATCAACTCTGGGACAGCTCTTCATCACTGTGAGTTTGTCCTAGATGAGGTCAGAGCAGATCAAGACATCCTCCGCTGCACTCAGATTCCTCAGGGAAGCCTTTATCCAGCTCTGGCTGCTTGGCCTCACGCTCCACACTATGACCAGCCTTGCCCATTGCCACAGCCAGTTCTGGGACTGCACAGCTCCCTCCCTCTGGGCCGCCATCCCTATTGCATTAACACCTCAGGTACACTGTCATGGCATTCTTGGTTTCTGAGCCCCATGGCCCCCCAGCCAAACTCAGGGCTGCTACCTTACATACACCTTTGCTTCCAGCTAGACAAATACAATGTCTAACACAGTGCCCAGAACAGTTTGAGTGTGGCCCCAAACCCATCCGTCTTTCCTTCACAGATAATGACTGAATGTATCCATTTGCTAGCACTGTTCTGGGCCTTTGGGTTATAATAGATTCAACCCTTAATATTCTAGCACTTATATTCTAATGGAAGAAAGAGGTAAATAAATAATCAGATACCAAACATAATGTGTCGGATGAGGAGGCAAACAGCTAGGGGATGCCTATAAGAAATGTTCAGTCTGGGGTAGGTAGACACAGAGAGTTGCATCTGGAGGGTGGTGGGTGAAGGCCTCCGGTGATGAGGAGTGAGCCACAAGGGTTCCTCAGGGAAGTACATTTCCAGAACAGCTCACAGTGAGCACAAGCCCTAAGGCGGCGGTGTGCGCAGAGTGTTCAGAGAATGGCTAGGAGGCCAGTGTGCTGGAGTAGAGAGAGTAAGGGAAGAGGGGTAAAGACAGAGGTATAGAAGAATAAAGGGGAAAAGTTTTCATCAGCGGAGGGAGATTAGATAAAGAAGAGGAACTTTGAGAAGAAGGGGAAGGAGAGACCGCTTTGAGTGCACCAGCCCTGGGTGCCCAGGCCCAGCCTCCCAAAAGGGTTGATGGTGCAGGTAGTGAGTGCCCACAGGGTTGTGGCTACAGGAGCTTGAGGCAGATAGCGCCATTAGAAGCTGTGTGTAGTCTGGGACTTGAGGTGGCGCGGGCCCTGAAAGGACTGTGCAACATTGGGATCTTAAAAGTGACCTAAACGCTGCAGTGTTAAGGGCTTGTTTCTCAAGGCAGGGCTGTTGGGAGGTGGTGGAACTTGTAAGAACTGGGGCCTAGTGGAGATCTTTGGGTCATGGAGGACAAGCCCTCAAAGGGGTTTCTGGAGCGCTGTTTCTTGCTGTCTTTGCTGCCTGGCTCATGATGTCATCTTTTGTCTGCTGTGTGTATCCTTCACGGTGGTCTCCTCAGACCCAAAACAACCAGACAGCTGCTCATGGAGCAGATGATCTGCAACTCTTCTGTGTATACACGGGTCCTCTCAGTGTTTTGTTATCATGGTGGAAAGGCGCCTAACATATCCTGTGTGGGCCAAAGAGAAAGATCAGGTCGTGTCCGGCAAAGGGCCCTAGAGATATAGTGTCAGGAGGGAACCCAGGCATGACTGACACAACAGCAGGTTGTGGGAGCTCCACGGAGGAATGAACTTGAGATTTGGAAAATAAAACAAATTCTATTTATTGTGTATCTGGAGCTATGGACTGAAATTAACACTTGCTCCAGTTTTCTAAGTACATTAAATAAGGCGTGACATATGGCAGTTTTATCCCTGGCTTGTCTTTTAGGAATCTTTAGTCCTAGATACTGACATGTTTTCTTCACAACAGAACTATTTCTTTAAAAAAAAAATGGGGAGAATGGTCTGCAGTGAAGATTTTCTTCCCTGCCATTGCTCAGTCTATAAGAGGTTTCCTTCAGTCCTGCTTCTGTGTATGAAATCATGGATTTCTTCAGGAGCGACAGACTCCAATGGCATTTCTACCCCCCTCCCACTCCCAGAAAAAAGAGAGCCCAGAAATTAGTCATATTTCTCTGAAGCATTGGCAAGAAACCAGATTCTGAGAACTCAGGCATCTGAAACATTTCATTGGGCAGCAACAGTAATATACATAGGCAATAACAGTCTAAAAGGACTGCACTTCTCAAAAAGGCTGTCTGATTGCTGCCTAAGATATGAGGAGGACCAATTTAGAACTGGTATCTCCTCCTTACTACTGGAATTTCTCATCTCTAACTAGTCTGTGTATTTTAATATCAATATAGGAAGCAAAGGATACCAACTCACTTGGGAGTGAAGGATATAAAAAGGGAGTTCTAGCTAACTAGCTGTAAATATCACTGATCCATGAGGGTATTCATTACAACCAATAACCTGGAGTTTCCTTATAATGCCTAGGACAGGGTTGGGATCCTGGGCAAACGCAGTGCACAGCTCTAGGAAAAACCAGGGGGCTGAGAAGCTACAAATATCTGGTGATGTTTGGATTGGCTCCAGACACTTTTTATTTGAACCTTTTAAAGTAGTAGAGCATTATGATAAGTGAGTCAATTTCTGACAAATCTTGGTATTCTAAATCCTAATCATCTCACCCTCTTTACATTGGAAAGCCTTTGATTTTTCAAAGAACCTTTCTTCTTCTTCCCCTGTATAGAGTATAGTAGGACCAGAAAAAAAAAAAAACAGAACAAATCATGTTCCCTCCTTTAAAATGGAAAATATCATTGACTCCCGGTTATAAAAGGTGATGGGGAGATTGAGATTGATGACAATGTCTACAAAGAGTGCATCAATTCTTTTTTCTAAGGTATGAAAGGGAGAACGACCAGTCAGATTATAGCTCACTCTGAAGTATCTACAGTTATTGATGTTAGATCTCTAGACTTCAATCTTTCAGATATAAAGTAAATGGACCATCAATATTTCCAACTCATAACCTGGCTAAGGAAAGAATCCAAGTTATTTTTTATTTAGTATGTACTTGACTTGAACCAAATTAATTGTGCTAAGGCATTGAAGGCTATCCAGGGTTTTGTCACTTATGTGAGATGCTCTCTTAGCCATCATGAGGATTGCTACATCTCGAGAGAGACAGCCAGTATCTCAGTGTCCATTTGGATGAAAGCCAAAGAATAATGGAGATGCTGATCACTTTCACACCTCACAGAAGCCAGGAAGGCATGCAGGCCACATGACAAGTATCTGTCTACAGAAAGCCTTGACCCCTTGCAATGGTTGTTGAGCAGGGAATAATCAGATCCGCCTAGAGTTCATGGGCCTAGTTGCAAAGAGAGTGACTAGAAAAGGGGAAGCAATCAATTAGCACTGTGAAAAAGGATGAGGGGTCACATGCTACACAAATGAGGGGACAAAGGGACAAAAACTGGTCAGTGACTGGAAGTGGAATGTGAGGAAGAAAGGAGGCAGCCCTGGAGAACTCCCGTGATCCTAACGTAAATGATGACATGCAGGCCGATCTGACTTGGCAAGACAGGACACATCAGGGAAGCTCCTAAACCCAGTGGAGAAATGCAGTTGTATTTTGACCTTTGGGTGGGAAGATCTGCTGGGCATTGATGAGAACAGGAGTCTGGCGTTTAGAGTACACGAGTCAAAAAGTACTTTTAAAGCATGGCCAAAGCCATGAAATGAGACATGGTATGTAGAGAATTTTGCACAAGGAGACAGCTTAAGACGCACGGAGAAGCAGCGGCTGGAGTAGCAGTAGAGACAGGGCTATTGCTAACGTCAGGAAATGAGAAATAGTGTCTGTAACAGAGCTGGATGTCATGAGCACTCACAGAAGGGAGAAGACTTTCCCTTCAGAGGTTGTGGCATGTGGCCCAGAGGAGCCAGTGCAGTTGTGCAGCAGCAGTGGTGGCATCACAGGCACATGGTATCTGCCCGGGATGGGATCTTGTGATTTCCTGATGTATGGGCACTGGGACATGTTTCATTTCAGGCTCATTATCTTCGTGAGGTAGCTGGAGATTTGAGGGCAGAATAGGAAGTGAAATTGCTGATGTGACTCAAGGGACAGTGAGCACATGTGAATTTGAAATGGGCTCCAGGTGTGGTTGTGTTTCCCTCTGGCTGCTCATCTCAGGCTCCTCTTCTTCCTTTTTTAAAGCATCGCTCCTTACCTAGCCTCTGACTGCAGCATGTTGAGTGGGCACAGCGAGATTTCTATACACTTGTCACACGGCACTGAAGGATGCAGTACTGGGTGAGTATGGTGGAAAGACACAATCAGAGGGGACAAGAAGATCCCCAGGAAGGCCAGGGGGTCCAGCACCACGGCTGCAGAGGCCCTGTTCTCTATTCTGGCCCTTCTCTTTTAGTGTGGCAGACCTAGTAATGGGGAGGTGGATGAGGGAGGTAGAGCATACAAGAAAGATCTTAAAGACATTTTACTTAGATTAAGTGATGTTTTGGCCTCTGACTGAGGAGGGCTCCATCAGCACCCAAGCTCAAATGTCCTCTGTTCCTCCTCCCTCAAGCCTGGCTTCCAGAAATTGACCAGCCCAGGGCCTCTTAGAAAGCTCCAGAATCACTTCTTTTGTACCCCATCAACCTCTATGGGCTTCCTCCAGCGTTTCTATACTGAGTAATTATCATCATAATCAACAGCATTTATTGAGTACATACTATGTGCTAGTCACTACTTAAAGCGTTTGGATGTGTGTTTATTTAATTGTTTGTTCATTAAAAGAAAGCCCTCAAGGAACAGATAAGGATCCCAAAGCCCTTAGATGTCCACTCTTCTTTTCCTTTTGATCTCTCTGACTCCAGTATAATCCCTCCCTCATTTCTGTATGAGAGTGAGACTCCTTAAACATTTTTTAAAAATCTGATTGGTGCCTATGATACAGAACAAAGTACCTGGCAGGGCAGGGATGACCTTTGATTAGCAAATCCCTAACTGTACTGTCTGATCCTCCTTCTCCTTCAGAAAATTGCTTCATTCCAAACTCTGTCATCTTCTCTGAAGAATTTAATGTTTCCTTCCCTAAACTCTTTTCAACACTTTCATGTACCTTCTCTCCCTGGATCTATTCTTCCCTCTATCAATCTACCAGCTCGAAAGTGACTCTTCTGGGAAGGCTCTGCTCTCAGGCCCTCTACCTCCCCGTCTGGGCTCTACCTGGCCCTCTGTCTCCACCTGTAAAGGTGGGCTGGCTTGCCTGCCTCCCTTTAAGGTGCAAGCCTTACTAGAAAGCAGTGCTTGATAAATCTGTATTTTAGAGTTCATTTCTTACAGAAGTAAGATTCAAGATATAAATATCTTTTCTGTATAGAACAGATTGGCTAAGAAGTATATGCAATTTCCATTCTCTTACTGATAAATGGTCCTAGTGATATTTCTAAATTTTCAAGGTTTTGATTTGTCTAAGAAATTCTCTGGAGTAGGTCAATGTCTTGTCTCCTAGTTTAAAAAAAATTCTCTATACTTGCTAGTTTATTTTAATATTCCAAGAAGGTAGGTAATGTCTTAGGCTGGATTAGCAGACAAATTAGTTGGTCATGCTGGAATAAAGATTTCTTGTTAAAACATTTATTGGTTTTGTTTAAAAAAGAGCTGTTGAATGTTCACTGCAATCCAAGCACTCTGTGAGATAGGTACACTTCTCACTCATCATATATGTTTCTCAAATAGAGGTGCAGCTCAGTCGGGAAGCACTTGCTCACCTTGCTGGGGACCTTGGATTTGATCCCCGGCATTGAAAAAAAAAATAGTGGCTATCTCGGTGTTTTATATTTGTATCTAAAATTGTTCAGCCTGAGGAATACCTCAGAATGTGTCTACAGTGATGTAAAATTAACAAAACAGAAGTTGCATCATATTTGAAATCACATATTAGAGGTACTGGTAAAGGGGCACAGCATATGGTGATTAGTTTACATGGACTCCCACAAAGGCACTCAGACACTGTGATTAACATCCCCCAAAGCATTCTGTAACTAGCGATCATGGTGCTTATCAGAACCCAACTCTATTGGTATTAAAGGAAATACCACGTTGGTTCTACTTTTGCTAAGTGATTAGGCCTGGGTGTGAGAAGAGGTGGTAAAATAAAATGGAGATAAAATGCAAAGTCTGTGCTCCAAGGGCTTAGCTGGAAATCAGCAAAGAGCATCCAGCTGGCCTTGAGTGAGGTTTGGAGATGATGCAGGGACACAGTCTCCAGGCCCTTCTCACGCACACATATGGCCAGGCTGTGAGGTTATTGTGGGTTATAAAGTGCTACTTTGAACTGTTTTATATATCTTTTTGTTACTGACAGTGTTTGTAAATTAAATACAAGAAAGAAAGAAAAGAAAGAAAGAGAGAGAGAAGGAAAGGAAAGGAAAGGAAAGGAAGAAAGAAAGAGAGAGAGAGAGAGAGAGAGAGAGAGAGAGAGAGAGAGAGAGAGAAAACTAGTCCGTGCTTCAGAGGCACAGGGAATCATCCCGAAGCTCACTCCCACTCCCTTGGGAAGTCTCTTGAGAGGATGCCAAGACACAGAGGAGGGGCTCTCAGAATTACATCATTAACAGATGCTTCCATTGGCTGACTGGGCTGGTTTGTAGCCAATGCCACTGGCTCCATCCCAGACAACTTCCCCAGCAACAGAGGTGATGTGGCTAGCATACAACCCAGGCCAGCAGACATTCACCATTTGCTCTGAATGCTTGTGCTCCGCCTCTATTCATAGGATGAAGCCTTAACACCTTAAGAAGTAATGTGATAGTGTTTGGAGACAGGGCCTTGGGGTTAGATTAGGTCAGGCAGGCAAGTCCCTCAGGTGGCAGAACTGATGGTCTCCTAAGAAAATAAATTTCTATGGTTGAAGCTACTCAATCTGTGGTATCCATCACACTGTGCTATCTCCAGGCTAAGTGCCTTGTGTGTTCAGCCTCTGGCTCCCTAGTCCATAGAAAAGGGAACACACACACACACACATGCACATGCACACCCACACAGAGCTCTCTGTCCCAGGAGCAGGGGAGGCAGCACAGGGTCCCATGATTGCTCTCTGGCCTGCCTTTCTTTTCAGAAACTGTGTAATCATGATTAGAAAGGGAACCAGCTCTCATAAAGCTCTTTCCTGTGCACCAGACAACTGGGGATGAGCGTTATCTCAGGAAATGCTCCCAACCAGCTAGTAATGTTATTTGTATTACACCAGTTTTATGGACAAGCAAACTGAAACACAGAGTTCAGACAGCTTCCTAGGAGTCCAAACCTTTGATTGTTTACTTAAAAACAAAAATCTGAATTGTTACATGTGCTGTACTGGTTAGACTTAGAATGGGGAATGAAATAGGTGGCGTTCTTTCCCTCCTGGCCCATGGACAGCCAATAGCCACTGAATTCACCACCTATACACACTGTCAGGTTTCCCTAAAACAGGTTGCTTTTAGCAGACACCTGCCACTTCCCAGGAGATGGGGCAGATAGACTCACCTGGCGCGGGGAAGTCGTGGGAGTGTATGCACCTACGCAGACCACCTTGCGATGTCGAAGTCATGAACCTCCCACCACAGGCTCCTCAGACCCTCCAATATACACAAGCTAACCCCTTTTCCCGTCAGTTGCTAGTATCACCCTCCCCTGGTGTCACCCCATCCATGCAGGGTTGAAGCCTCTCCCAGCTAACTGCCAGAATCGCCTGAGTTTCATCTCTGATAACTGGAACAAACTTTTCTTTTTCTCCCATCATAAACCCTCTTTTTTGACAAGTGGATTCTTTATAAACACACATAGACTCTGCTACATAGAATAGAGGGAAGGAACAGGCTCAGTGGGGACATAGATTTCTTTCTTTCTTTCTTTCTTTCTTTCTTTCTTTCTTTCTTTCTTTCTTTCTTTCTTTCTTTCTTTCTTGTTTTTTGACAGGGTCTTGCTTTACAGTTCAGGCTGACCCTGAACTCACTATGTAGCCTAGACTAGCTTCGAGTTTGCTACAATCCTCTTGCCTCTGCCTCCTGAGTGCTGGGATTATATGCATGAGTCACAAATGACACAAATTCCTTAAGAAAGTTAAGAAAGGACCACCAGAAGAAGTTTAACTAAAGGTCTGACCTGAACAACTAGCATGGTCTTCAGGCAGAGGGAACACTATGTGCAAAGGCTCCATGACAGGAAAGAGCTGAGTGAGTTCGAAGCGCTGGTGCCTGCGAGTCAGGGAAAGCCTGCTGAGGGACCTCGAGGAGCCCTGAGGGGCAGAAGGGAAGGAAGTTCCTGCCCTCAAGGCCATGTGGACCTGAAAGGGAGGGAGTCCATCCTGCTGGGTGAGACTAAGAGATCTCCTGGGAACCAGGACCCATGCATATGCCTGTCTTCTGGTACAAGCAATGTGGGCCTATGGTAGGGGCCCAACAAACGTCCCAAGAAGGATGGCTGGAGGAGGGAAGCACCAGGAGCACTGCCTGGCACACATCGAAGAATCTCTCTTTTCTTTGGGCTGATGTTGCAGTGAGGTTGAAGGCTGGGAAGGTGGAGGGGACTCGGTACCCTTTGCTGCGATCTGCATATGGTTTGTCCCCCCCAACAGCTCATGTGGAAGCTTAGTGTCTGGTCCAGCAGCATGTGGGGACAGCAGAAGTTGTTGGTCACTGGGCTGAAAGCTTCTCTCCTAGGACACAGTACAGCTCCCCGCGGAAGCAGCTCCTTGTGTTTTTTCTCTTCTCCAGATGAGCTCTTCCCTCCTTACTTCCATGAGTTGAAGAAGCTTAGAACACTCACTGGAAGCCAAAGAGATGCACGCACCATGCTTTTGGACTTCACAGCCCCAAGAACTGTGAGCCAAAATAAATTAAATTACAGAAAATGGACTAAGACACAATCCAAATGCTGTAAATGGACAGGCTGTTGGCAAACATTAAGTAATGCTGTTGGAATTGTTTCAGGAAAATTACTCTAGCCACATTTAGGAGATAGATGGATAATCTCATAAGTTTAAAGATACTTTCAACTCTCTGGCTTCCCTCTCCCTGCTACATGCAGGAAAGTCCCTCATTGTTGAGACTGTAACATGTCCAGCTTCCCCAGGGAGGGTGCAATGCCAGGCGAGAGCTGCCCACAGCCAGGCCGTCCTGGCTGCCCATCTTACCAGTAGTCCGGTTTCAGAGGAACGGCCTCCAGGCTTCCAATCTGACAGTAAGGCTCCAAGTTGGAAAGCTCGTACAGCTGCAGTTCCCGGCTTCTGTCCAGAAAGAAATGCAGTGGGAGTGAGCTGTCAATTTTCCCCTTCCTGTCCGCAGAACCTATGAAGTAACAGCCCTGAGAGGTGAGGACCTGCCCTTCGGGACACACCTCCATCTGGGCCCCAGGCTTCCCTGTGAGCTCCTGACACTCGGGCATCTCTGCTCAGCCTGGTGCTGAGCGTGGCCCAGAGCTGGTCCTTCTCCATGGGGAGTAGGACAGGCTTTGGCTCTTTGGGGTCCAGATCCCATCAGTAGGGGATTAAGTTCCCAGTTTACCTCTTAATTCCCTCATCTGAAAAGGGAATCCTAGATGTTGCCATTTTGGAGAAGGGTCTGAAGATTCAGAGATAATGTGTGAGAAAGTGATTTGCTCCATGCCTGGGACTTGCTAAATTCTGAAAAATGTGAGTGATGGATGTTGGTAACGTAAAGATGGCTGAACGCTGAGGAGCGAGGGCGTCTTCCTCTACAATCAGTGGTTTGTTACTTGCTTCCTTCCTAACCTGCACCTTGACCCCTTCCTTCCCACGTAGGAGATCTGCCTCGAGGTGATCAAGAGAGGAACAATTCTGTGGGCGTGAGGAAAGCAACACAGCTTCGGTTTGCTCATACTGGATTCACTGGCTTTCCTCTAAATTCCACAATCTCTGCATTTTTCTCCCTTGTAATGTCTTTTTCCTACTTCCTTTTTACCTGTTCTGTGTTCAGTTGCTCCCGCCTTCTGGAGGGGAAGCTCAGCCTTGTCTTCTCATCGGCCAGCTCAGAGACTCCCACGAGCTATGCTGTCAGTCTGAACTGTGTGTCTAACATACATGATAAGGTTACTTAGCCTATTTTCAACAATCCAATTTGGAAGGTCATTATGTTAATGAAATAAGACTCGAAGCTGTTCTCACGGAGCAGCCTGCAGTTGTGGTCTCTAGAGACTGGGAGGGGTGGGAGGAGAGAAGCTTAGTGACAGGAGTTCGGGCTGGTTTTCTACGGACAGTAGCATGACTCTTTGTTAAGGCGATCTGTGGTACATTTCAAAATGACTAGAGAAGTACAAATTTCCCAGCCTATAAAAATGACTGTTTAAAGATTACTCAAAGTAAATGATAACTGATTTGATCACTGCATATGGTAAAGTGTATTAAATTATCTTAACATATCTCACAAAGATGTGAAAATATTATGTTTTGATGTAATGTTAAAATAATAAAAGTAAATCAAATTGGGCTGAACCAATAATTCCAAAGTTATTGCTCTTTAATAATATTAATATATTGAGCACATATTAAACAATATATTTTTTATATATGGATATTATTAAATTGAACATGAAATAAATTACATTTAATAAGATATCCTGGATAGCCTGAAAGGAGATTGACCATCAGGCAGTTAGAGTGATTAAGGGCTAGAAAGCCAGAGATTTCTGGGAAGAGGTGAGAAGAAGAGAACCTTGGGCCTGGGCTGTCCCCACCCACCCTTCCCAAAGCCAGGCCCTTGGGAGCCCACAGGTAAACCAGTTCCTCAGCTTCCATTTACCCAGAACTTAGTTCACACACCTACAGTGTTGATATTTCTTTTGCTTCAACTTTGACATTTTCTTAAACTTCTTTCCCACCAAGCCTTCCTCCTGTGCCATGGCCATGCTGAGGTCCACCAGGCGGGGCTCAGGAAGTCTTCACTTTCCTGCACTTGGGTTTCTATTGATCAGAGCTTGGAGGATCTCCCTTCCCAGTCTGAGACCCCTTTTTCTGAGGTATGTTGGCACTTAGTGCTGATTAATCTTTGTACTTGGGATTGATTTTTTTTTAATTTTTATTTTTTTATTTACTTATTTTTTGAATCAATCTTGAGCACTTCAAGTAATAAAATATTATTATGTAATATTTTCAAGGTAAAATAAAAATGTTGCTGAAAAAGGAAGCCAGCCTACTTTTTTTCTCACCTACCCCATTCCTTTCCTCTTGAAGCATTAGCCAAAGAGAGACTCCCATAGTGTTTAAGGCAATGACTCCTCACTCCTTAGGCCAAATGAAGCCATGACTTGGGGTAGTGCACTGCCCTGATCTATGAGCTCTAGTGCTTTGTTTTGAAGAGTCTCATGACTTTATCCTCATACCACAGACATGTATGTATTTGACTAAACTCAGGCACGGAAACTCAAGCCCAACATTAACTGCTGGCTTCCCGTTGATGAACTTCC
>PVIR01026276.1:8864-24165 GCA_004026965.1 Petromus typicus | reverse complement strand
ATGGTGGCACATGCCTGTAAACCAGTTGCAAATTTAAGGCCAGCCTGAGCAACTTAAGGAGACTTTGTCTCCAAAGGGATTGGGGATGGATCTTACTGGTAGAAGCAGGGATTACCTAGCATGTGCAATCCTGTAGGTTAAATCCCCAGTGCCTGAGAGAGGGGAGGGAGGGAGAAAGAGGCAGACAGACAGAGACAGACACAGAGAAAGAATATTTAGCCAGTATCTAGTTTCTATGGCACAACAAATAATTTAGAAAAAATCAGCTGAACTTTATGATGGTTAAAGTGGTCCTGATCCTCTGATGTCCTTAATAATCTGAAGTTTAAAAATGGCCATAGTACACCACGTTGTCATGTTGGATTTTGGGCTGAAAAGTAAAAATGAACACAAGGAAAACTGATACACAGTTTAGTTGTTAATTATCAGATTTGTGTGACTAGCATAACACTTAAAAGAGGACGTGTTTATTTTGCTCAGTTTCCATGGCCTTAGCCCATGACAGACTGGCTCCATAGCAAGAACATTGTGGTAGAAGGTGCAGAGGTGGAGGACTGCTCACCTCCTGGTGTCAGGGAAGCAGATCACAGAGGAAGAGTGCCAGAGAGATGCACACCTCAAAGGTGCACTCCAGGGACCTGCTTCAGCACTATCTGCTATGGACCCACTAATAAGTACAGTGCCCCACGATCCAAGCCCCCCCCCCCCCGCACCTCTTAATCCAGTCAGTGAACAAGCTTAACTGTCACAGATGTAAAAAGCAGTAAAGTAGTAAACAGTAGCTATGATCCCCTGTATAAATTACCTGAGTTTTCTATGCCTCATTCTTCATATAGGAGGATTGGACAAGATGACATAGTGAATGTCCATTTATCATTGGAAATAAATTTTCCTGAGTCCAAAAAAGATAGAAGAGGCTTTCAGTGCCATAGAAACAATTAAGCATTTCTCAGAGTAATGTATAATTATTACTGGAGCTTTCTGTGATTTGTTGAATAAGAACTTATGTATATGAGACAAGAAATGAAAATTAGATCTTAAAATTGAAATAGGATCTTCTAAACATAGTCAAGTCCTTAAAGGTATTGTATTAATTAATAAACTCAAAAAGCATCGATCCAACATTGAAATAATGACCTGTAAAAAACTTGGCTTTTTATGTTGCTATTTTTTCTGTCATACTATGTGTTCTTAAAGTTAAACGGGGTCATAGTTAGGCTGATTACTCACATATGTAGCCACCACACACACTCCAAAACTCAGTTCCCTTAGAAGAACAGAAAGAGATTGTTCCTTAAGGGAAGAAACTGTGTAGTCCTGTGATGATGCTATTGGGTGTTTAAATGATATATATCCTGTAGCTGAATTGGCTTCCTAGAACTTTTCTTGATATCCTTTGAGCATACATAAAATAATTTCTGGCACATCAAGATTAGTGCAATTACCAAGCCTATTTTTATCACATTCTACTCCACTGCTGAATGATAAATAATTTCCTCCATAAAAAACAAAATAAAAAAAAAAACTAAAAGACAAAAAGCACATGGGGTAAGCCCAAGTGCAGCCAGTAACCTTGTCTAAGGCAGCATAGAGAAATGCTACCAAGGAGCCCCACCTCTTGCTCATCACCATTTAAAGGCTCATTACATTGGATGGAGAATTAGATTTAAATGGTCAGGATTGGCAGGTCCTTTTTCCCTCACAGCTTTTTAAATTACTAATTCTGCCACTGATTGGTCCATCCACCTCATTTTCCTCTTAATATTTCACTCGCACCTCTGCTTCTGACAGTTATGAGGATCCAGGGCCAGGCAGATATCAGCACGCTCCCTCAGCCCAGCCGTGTCTTGGGAACGAGTCTGACAAGAGCCAGGGCGCAAGGCTTTTCATAAATAATGGTGTGTTCTTGTCAGTGGTTTTGGCCCTTGCAGGATGGTAACATGTTTCCATACAGATGGATTGGCTCTTGCCTGCCATTCTGTCTTTTGAACTTCCTGTTGGAGAGAATGGTTTTCATCAACCTTGATGTTGTAGAGAACACCTACTTTATAAGACTGAATTTTTTTCAACCAAAAGAAAATAACTGAATGTTTTTGTGTATAAAAAGTTTCTTTAGAAAAGACTACAAGGGGGTGGAAAAACCAGGCCAGATGTTGAAGTGAACTGTTGTAACTGTGATAAAAGGTTCCTCATGTAATGCATGAAAATGAACACTGAAAACAACCCTCTCTAGCACAGACTTAATTAAATGTCATTAGGAAATTGCGCTTTTTGCTAGTAAACTCGTTCTCTTATTTTTTCTGTAAATAATCCCTATCCATATATTTCATTTTCCCCCATTCCTGTCTACAGATCTTTTGGCAGGAAAAATAATGTCTTCAAACTTTTTTTTCCAGCATCTTGATCTCATTTGCAGAGGGACAACCCAAATGTAGTTCTCAGGGTGAGAGGGTTTGGAATTTTTGGTATGCTAGTCTCATTCAGATGGCATTTACTGCTGAGTGCAAAACGTAGAGCAAATAAGTTATAGGAGCCTGATTAACCTTATTAGATCCACGAAATTAGCTTTATCCAAGCAATAGAAAAATGAATGACTTTCAAAGCTTTGTGTATTTACAGCGGGAAAAAAATCATATATGTGTTTGTGACACATGCGTGTAATAGAAACACAAGTGTGTCCTACTTTAAGGAAGCTTAATATGTAAAAATAGAAACACAAAAAGTATGTAAAGTAGGCAGTGTTATGCACTCTTCTACATTTATATTCAAATTGTTATTTGACAATAAGAAGAAATGGCTAGAGGTTAAAGAGGCAATAGATATAATTCTATTTACAAAATTTTAAGAAATTATTTCTTACTGTGCAGTAAGAATGAGTAGCAACATCAGAAGAAAATGGTATCTGAGATTTTAAAACTGAATAAGGCTTTTTGCTAGGGCATATGCCATGTGACCATCCCAGGAAGGAACCCTTAGACCTGCCAGACTACTGTCCTACCCTTCTTAGCACACACTGGTTTCTGCACTTCTTGTCCCAGCCCAGAGATTAATCCTGGGACTGACAGGACAAATGCACACCAGGGGCTACTTACAGAGGCTCCACAGCACAGGACAACAGGGGTGACAACCACTTCACCTACCTGACTGAAGAAGAGGCTAAGAAGTGTTACTCAGAGTTTCACTTCAGGATTGCAGGGTTACACTACCACAGGGATCAGGTAAGAGGATCCTTGAGAAGGAGACTACACAGGGATCTCCTGGGATCCCGCCAGAAAGTCGTACATTCTGCCGAGGAAGACTAGATTCAGATGATAAAATTGTCAGAGGAAGTGTCCTGACAACAAGTGATATCTTTGACTTCTGACATGGCTGTCTACACTCAGAATATAGTGATACAAGTGGTCTCTCCACACTAAAATAATACTCTTCTTAGATCTGATTAAGGGATGTCTAGGAGGGGCTCCAAGGGTTTGACAATACCCAGTTGTCATTTGATGCCACTGATGTCACTGAATTTACTACCATAACCAAAATAATATAATAGTAGATAAGAACTAGTTTTCTGTCTTTGCCAACATCTATCAGGGGATCATAACCAATGCAAAGTGGATATACATGGACATAGAATCATGAGGAAGCAAGGCAACAAAAGACCCCCAAGCTTTCCCAACTCTTCTAAGAGCACAAACTAAGTGGAAGGCAGGTGATGAGTAGCAGAGCTCCATGAAAGGTCTAGAGAGGGTCTAGAGAAGAAATAAATTTAAAATGCACAGCATTATCACTCAGTATGCCCCAGATAAATTCAGGGGAAATTCATGAAAAATTAGATGGCCTGGCCAAAGTGGTTCAAACCATGAGTGATAGACTCAATAAGGATATCGAATCCTCAAAAATATCTCAAGCAGAATACCTGAAATATAAACTGTATAGAATTCAGAAATTCCCAATGTGAAAACAAATTGTCAAAATTGAATACAAAATGATAAATTATTAAGAAGAACTCAGAGAAGCCACAAAAGAATAAGAGAATAAGATAAACCATCTAGCAACCACTAGACAACACTAAGAAGCCTGACCTAAGGCCAACTGGAGTTAGAGAATAGCTAGAAGATAATGCAGAACTATTCATATGTTTACAGAAAGCAAAGCAGGAAACCACCAAAACATGAAGATGGAGTTCTGTATGCCAAGGAGTGAGGCTTACAGAACACGAAATAACTATGATTTTTAAAAAAGGCTTCAACAACACTTATCCTTATTAAACTGCCCAATATCCAGCAACAACAACAACAACAAAAAAAAAAAAAAAAAAAAAAAAAAAAAAAAAAAAAAAAAAAAAAAAAAAAAAAAAAAAAAAACAGAAGGAAAAATGGTAAGTAAGGAGGAGAAGAGTAGAAGGGAGGTGAGGGAAATGGGAAAAAAGGACAAAACAAGATATATCATGTACACATATGAATTCCCTATGGCAAATGTCATCATTGTGTACATCTAAAATGTACCAGTAAATTTTTTTGCTTAAGAAAATAATTGGGACAGGTTTTTTAGCTCAGTGGTTCTAGCACCTGCTTTGCAAATGCAAGTCCCAATTTTATTCCCTGGTGCAATAAATAAATAAATAAATCACCCCAGAATTTAAAAAATAGTCAGAGGAAACACACACACACACACACACACACACACACACACACACACACACACATACAGGTGGTTCTTTGAAAGAATAAACAAAATAGATAAACCCTTATGTATTAGCCACATTTACCAAGGAAAAGAGAGAAAGGATTGGCATGCATGTAGTTAGAAATAAAAAGACAAAAATAACAGGCACTACCAAAATCTAGAAGATAAATATTTTCAAAAACTATATTCCAACAAATTGGAAAATTTTGAAGAAACAGACAGATTCTTAGATTTATATAAATTACCAGTGCTAACCCAAGGAGATACACATATGCTGAACAACTTGAAAGAACCAATGAAATCAACATAGTAATAAAGAATCTATGAACTAAAGCCCAGAACCTGATGGATTCACTGCTGATTTATGTAAAAACTTTAAAGATGCTGTATCACCAATACTCCTCAAGCTCTTTAAAGAATCTAAAGGAGGAAGAAATTCTCTCAAATTTGTTTATGGAAGCCAGTATCCCCTTGATTCTAAAACTAAACAGACAACTATAAAAGAAAACTATAGGCCAGCTTCCTTAAGGAATGTGACATATCACAATTTGGAAGCAAGGTAAAGAACTACATGATCTTATCAATAGATAGAGAAATGGCTTTTGAGAAGACCCAACACCCCTACCATAAAAAAAAAAAAATTCCTAAAGAGAATAGGTATAGAAAGAAGAATCATACCTAAATTTGACAAAAGCTATTTATGACAAGCCAACAGCCAACATCATATTACATGGGAAAAAACTAAAAGAATTCCCTCTAAAATCAGGAACAAGGCAAGGCTGCCCATTATATCCACTTCTATTCAACGTAGTACTTGAAACATTAGCCAAAGCAATCAAGCAATAAAAAAAAATAAAAGGAGTATATATAGGAGAGGAAAAATTCAGATTATTATTTGCAGATGATGTAATACTCTGCATAGAAGACCCAAAGAACTTCACCAAAAAATAGGATTTTATAACCAGCTTGAGTAATGTAACAGGATACAGATGGATGCACAGGAATCACTAGAATTTATGTGTACCAATCATAAGCTCAGTGAGAAGGGACTTATGAATACGATTTGTAGTAGCCTCTAGAAAAATGAAATATCTAGGAATTAACCTAACTAAGGAAGTGAAGAATCTTTACAAAGAAAACTATAGTACTTTGATAAAGAAGATTAAAGAAGGAATCAGAAAATGAAAAGATGTCCCCTTCTAGAGAGGCAGAAACAATATTATGCAAATTCAATGCAGTCCCAATCAAAATACCAACAACATACTCTACAGATCTAGAGAAAACAATCCTAAAATTCATATGGAACCAGAAGAGACTCAGAATGGCAAAAATAAATTTTGGGCAACAAGAGCAAAACAGGAGACATTACAAAACATGACTTCAAGTTATACTACAAAACCATAGTGATAAACACAGCATGGTACTGGAACAAAGACAGATAAATGGATCAGTGGAGCAGGATACAGGATACTGAAATATCCTCAGACACATTCAGCTATTTGATTTTTGAAAGGAAGACAATGAAGGGTCTAAAAGATGTAGTGAAGAGATTGAGAGGGATTGAAAATTAAGGATTGAGAGTATCTTTGAAAACCGCTTGAGAGTTCAAATGCCAGCAGAAGTTCACAAAATTGTGACATGTTGAAGGATGTATTCTACTAGACTCCTTTTTCCCAAAATGGAGGTGACACAACATTTTCACAACAGAGTATTTGAGGTTAAAATCATTTGGGCTGTCCCCACAAAATTCTCATAGAAAGTCCTGACTCTCAATATTAAACCTTTGTGGATAGTTGGTACCTGTTTCTTTCTTAAAGCATTTATCTTCATAAAGTGAGGCATGACGTCTGTTTAGTACCATCAGCTACCATTCTAGTAGTAATAAATGGGTACTTAATAAATATTGAAGGACAGCAGGAACAAATGTTTTGGAATTTAATCAAGATTATTATTTTTTAAATAATCAATATTCATGTAGCAAGCAAAAGAAACTCAAATTAGACTAACTTTATAAAGATGGTTTATTACAAGAAGACTCAACTCAAACAAAGTACAGAAATTAGGGATGAATCAGGGTCTAGGTTGCCAAAAATGCTCTTTGTCTTCCCATTTATCTCTTATGTCAGCCTTCTTTATTTTTTAACTTTGGATATGAGCTATATCTTGGGCCTCAAAATTTTTAAATCAATAAACAAATGAGATTAAAAATAATGCTTATTTCACAGGTGAACAGACCAAGAACGATAATGGACATGAAAAATTGTTAAAACTTAAGTGGAGATACATATATATATATATATGTATATATATATATATATATATATATATATACATACATATATATATATATTTCTTAAGCTACATGTGACAGAACACCTAATAGTAACTGTGGCTTAACAAAATGTAATTTAATTTCCCTCTCATATATCTACATTCCAGAAAAAGCCATCCAATAGAAGTATAGCAATTCCATAAGGAACTCGACCGCCTTCTCTCCCCTTGCTTTGCTTTAGAAAGCCCATGGCTTCCTTCTCATCCTCCAGCATAGCTCAGGCTCCTGGTTGATGTACCTACATTCAATCCGACAACAAAAATGGAGGGGAAGCGGGGGTGGAAGATGGCCATGCTATAGAACTTTAAAAACATGTCCTGGAAGTTGAACAGTTTGCTTATACTTCTATCTCACTGGCTAAAACTTTATCATTGGCTTATCTAGCTAAAGAGCTACTAAGAGATTAACCTTTATTCTAAAGAACAGAATAACAAATAGAATAATAAATATTGTAAATATATCAACAATAATATATCCTTAATATATAAGTAAATAATAACAGAATAAATAGAATAATAAAATAAACTTATATTCTAAATGTTTCATTACTTCGCAAGAAGAAAGAGTGCCTACTGGGAGTATCTTGTATGTCTGTAATTAAAATGTATAATATATATAAAATCAGAATCTTAGATATAATTTATGAACATAAAAAGTACCACTCCAAGTGGTTATTTTATAATATCAAGTCTTCCAGGTTTTCACTCTAGGTCACCCTCAGCCAATGTGTGAACCGATGAGTAAGAAATAACTAGTCAGTCACTAAGCACAGATCTGTTCCTGTCACACGCATAGCTCAGATCTAGTTTGATAATGGGATGCTTATTTTTTTAACTTACTTTTCAAAGCAGTCATTTAACACATCATAAGCCAAAAACCTTTCTCATGTGCTCTACTCATGTTCTATTACTTTAAAACATTCTTAGACAATTAAAAAACTTATCTACACCTTTTTCTTCTTTCATCATTTTGGATACTAATCAAATTCTTTTAGAAGATTAATTGGCTTTTGCTTTTCATAATTTAATTTCAAATTACTAAAGTCTAGTAAACATCTTTGTTTAATTGAATTTCTGGTTCTAATGCTTTTGCTTTGTACAAATCATCTGATCTTTTTATTTTCATGTTTTAAGTAACACATGTTGAACAACACACAAAATGTCAGAAAATCTAATTTAATTCATTTAGAAAGTAAACAGCTAATAAAACCAACTCTAAGAAAGTAAACTGCTTTTAGACACTTTAATGGTTTTATTTTTGTTTTTCTTGGGCATAGTCTTCTTTACTTATGCAGAAATTTGTAGCTATAAATGGCTGAGTTATTTATTTTAATTAATGTCTACTAAGAAGTTCCCTTCTTTAGAAAATAGCCAGAAATCAACACTGAAACACGTGACTCCCCTCAAGTGGTCTTGCTAATTTTATTGTTGGATTAAAGATACTATGTCAGCACTTCTACAATGATAAAAGTTGTTCTTAGGCACTGTAAAAATTAATATTGGCAAGAAAGATGTAGAAATATATTGTAGTAGAAAGGAGGGTTAAAAGTAAGTGTGTCTAATACATGTCTGCAAATATTTAAGTGTCTTGGTGAAAACAAGTTATAGCAATGAGTTCCAGTTACGCAACCTCCTAACAACAGCAATCTTTAGATGATGGAATCAAAGGTGATATTTTTTTAACCATTACAAGGTGTTTTCTCTTTTATTGATTTTATAGCATCACATTTCATTATTTTTATTATGAGATAACTCATTTTCAAGCTCTTTCTATTAAGAAAAGTCAATAAACTCAATTTTAAAAAAAAAGAAAATAAACAAAGGTTGCATTTTCCCTCCTTCTACACAGCTCTATCCTCTAAAAATAAAGTTACTTAGAAGTTAAAATTGTATACCTCACGAGTGACTATTGTGATTTGGAGGCATAGCATTTGGAAACATGATGTATGGCTGCTTTTGTTGACAAAGCTCCTTTGCTTTGCCTGCAGTGGGATGAACAGCTACACTGAATTGCAATAAGATGTGAAAATATAGTAACTCAATGTGAATTAGAAATTCAGTCTCTTGAACATCCTTCCCCTCAGAGTCCAGGACTCAATGCTAATGAGGTATGTGGATAAAACTTATTTTAAGGTGTGAGACTAGCAAATGACCTCTGGGTAAATCAGTGAAGCTTTTGTGCACTGTGAAAGCAAGAATAAGCCGTCTATTTTAACTCAAGCCTGGGCAATCCCTTCTCTGGATTCCATAGAGGATTCTTCAGCTGAATCTGAGCCTTAAAAATAAAGCCACTTTCTTTGCTTCTGTGTGCCTGCTGAGAGTCCTGCCAAAGGCTTCTATGAGGTATCTGTGAATTTACCCTGGAAGAACACCACACAGTGTCCCTGGCTTCCTGTTCTAAATGGTGACTGCAGTGACACACTGTAATATACTCAAGGTGGGGAGGATGAGCTGCCAAAACCTATTTATCACTTTGCTGCCTTTGGACTATCCACATCCGTCTAAAGTTAAACAAGGGTCACAGGCAGAGCTGTTCTCTCCCGCCTGGCCAACACTAGCATCTTGTATAAAGACTAAAATAAATTATCTAGTGTTTTACCACATTCGCTTTTCCACCCTACAAAGTGCTATTCTTCACAGATATGTAAAAGAACGATTTGGAGAAAATAGGTGCTTGCAGTTTTACAAATAAATACTGAATGTCCCTAAGTAGAAGATACTGGTTAAATAAATTATAGCCCCCTATAAAATTGAATATTATGCTGCCCTTAAAAATGGCTTGGAAGAATACTTAATAAAGTGCAAAGACGACCAGAATATTCCATTATGCAGATAATTATCATCTACTTAACCAAAATAATATGTAAAGTATATCTTTTTTTAATCTTTATTGGTACATTAAATATACACATCATGATTGCGCTGCTGTGGAGAAGAAGGAACCCTTCTCCACTGTTGGTGGGACTGTAGACTCGTACAACCCCTGTGGAGATCAGTTTGGAGAATCCTCAAAAAGCTAGGATTGGCAGTCCCATTTGACCTGGCCATTGCCCTGCTAGGTATATACACACAAGAATTAAAAGACTCATATCACAGTGACATATGTGCACCCATGTTTATAGCAGCCCAATTTGTGATTGCTACATCTTGAAACAACCCAAATATCCATCAACTGGAGACTGGTTAAAAAAGCTGTGGTTCTTCTACAGAATGGAGTATTACTCTGCCATAAAAATGATAAGTTTGAATCATTTCTACTTAAATGGACATACCTTGAGGATATCCTCATAAGTGAAATAAATAGGGCACAGATAGGTATATATCACATCTTTTCTCTGGTATGTAAAGTATATCTTAGGTTATTTTAAATTAAAAAATACCTATGGAAGAAAAAATGCAGACTGATATGCTCTAATACAGTATTTGAAGTTACCTTTCAGTAGAAGTTTTGAAAGTTTCTTTTAGTTTCTGTGTCCTTCAATATTTATTAAATTTTATACTTATAAAATTGAATTAATTTAAAAGAAGTTAATGCTGATACTACTTTAGATACTTACCTAAAACAGAAAACTTGCCAATAATTTGGAATAAAACGGACAGATTTAGAGCATTTTTTTCTGGCCATTACTGGGACATTAATATCTTTTAAAAATGAAAGGAACCCAGGGCATAGTGTGTGGGAACCATGTGTACTTTGTACTGAATTTTTTCTGTAAGCTAAAACTTCTCTTAAAAGTAATATCTATTAATGAAAAATTTAAAACCCCTTTTGCATCTGTACTACTCAGTCATCTGGTATTTTCTTACAGTCGGATGTTATTTCAGAAACACTTAGGAGCACTTGAGTTTTAACGAGCTGCAAGGGTAGCACTTGTGAGCAGCATGATTCTGTCTTCTGGGAAGAAGTCAGGGCTCTCTGAGCCCTCTAGAGATGTTCTGACCTGCCATTTCTCCCATTGCTCCACTCTTTCTGGCCTCTTGAACCGTATATGCCTTCATCCCTCTCCTAGTCTTAGGCTCAGTGCACTGTACCTGCTGGATGCCTAGGAGTTTTTGAGGACCTCTCTTCTCCATGCCCACCCCCATTCTGTAAAGCTGCCACTGTCCTCCTGAGAGTGCTCATTGAAATGTAAACACAATGCTGACCATGGTGCCCAAGGGCAAAGAGTGAAGTAAGAGTAAGTGTTTGGAAGCAGTGCTTTCACTGCCTTCAGTGGCCAAGATATACAGACCGAGGTCTCCACGTGCTTCTCTGTACCATGCACAATCCATGTTCCTTGCAGCAAAGGGCCAAAGGGAAACAGAAGGAGGAGAAGGGTAGAGGGAGCAAGTAAGGCTGGTGGTTGGACATGGGTCCCACTCTCCTGTGCTTGGCCTGGAGTGCGGTTCTAATCATGGCTCTACTTAAGGAGTAACTACCTAGCCATTTAGCTAATTACTTCTCCGCCTCCTTTTCCCTTCGCTTTCATCCTTCCGTGGATATGCATTAAGTGTGTGCCCTGCTGTTCCCTAGGTTCTAGGAGTATAACAGTGAGAATAGATGTCCACGACCCCTTTCCCTCTAGAAACTAATAGCCTAGAGAAAACTGATCAGACAACTGCACAGAATACTGTAAAGCTGCACAAGTGATAAATGCTGTAGAGGAATGGAATACATACTACAGGAAAGGGCTGAATCCTGTAGTACCAAGAAAGACCTAACCTAGCTGGACATGGTGATACATGTCTGTAATGCCAGCCCTTAGGAGCCTGAGGCAGAGGGGATCACAGCAAGTTGAGGCCAGCCTGGACTACATAGTGAGATCTTGTCTCAAAAAAAGATATGACCTAGGAGATAACACTTTAGCTAAGACCCCAAATATAAATTGGAATGAACTAGGTAGGGAGGATGAGAGGCTTTGTGGGCAGAAGCAGCAGGATGCAGTAAAGTTTTGTCTAATAGTATTGGTTGGATGGGGGCTCTCAAATCACTGAGAAAAACCTTATAATGTTAGTGTTCCAACTTTCAAATACCACACAAGACCCATCCAAATGCAAGAGAATGTTCTGAACTTATTATATATGTGTGTGTATATGTGTGTGTGTGTGTGTGTGTGTGTATTTGCTTTGTATCACTGATAAATTGTGTTTTTACAGCTGCACTTTGGGGTACAGAATTTGAACCGATATCATAAAACAATCACAAGGAAAGCTCATGCAATTACTATTCTGACTTTGATTACCAGATGCCTACTATTATCCAGCAGTTATTTTGTTGCCTGATAACTATAAAGTAAGGGGAAAGGTCAGGATCTTATATTTAGGTTTTCATAATAACATGATTCTTGTGTACTTTTTGATTTTGTTTGAGGTTATAGCTTTGATTTTAGATATACACCAAAAAGAACTGGGTCTTAACCACAAGTTGTTTTTTGTTGTTGTTTTTGTCTTTGGTAACTTTTTGATAGGCTAAAGAGCTTTGTCAAACACTGTTTTTAGTGCCTGAACTTAGAGAACTTCAAAGACAATTAGTCCTGGGAAGAATATTTGTCTGTGATCATTTTCATGGTGAAGTGATAGTATTAAATCTCATGATGTTAAGGGAATGATTTTACTTCAAAGCATAGTTCTAGAATATTATGTCTAGTATTGCCTTAAGTTCATGTTCTTTAAACTTTTATTCTTGTAAAAAGTGTTCAGGGAATACACTAGCAAGAAAATGGATTAAAAACATGATTTTCTGATTCACAGTTGATCATCTTACTTTTGAACACAATCTGAAATTTTACTCGTTTCTTTAAAATGCAGGATTATACTGTGCATATTAAATGGTTGAAAATGATAAACAATGGAATGGTAGTAGAATGGCAATAAGAAGCATTGTCTATGCTTAAATTTTTAACTTAAAAAGAAATGAAACTTATTTTGATACGGCATGGTAACAAACTAAACAGAAAGAAAATAGTATGCATTTTTCTTCCAAGGTAAACTTTCTGAAATAAAATAGTACTGCTATTATAATATTAACGCAAAAGACAACTGTGACAGACTTTGAAGTGTGATATATTATTACTATAAAATAACATTTAACATCTTTAAATATAACTGTAGTTTAGGAAAAATACTAAATCCTATTAGATGATCTTGAGCATTACTGATGGTTTGCAACAATTGTTGGTCAGGATTGAGATTTTCTGTGCTTTCTCCTAATCTGACATCTGACTTACTATGTGTATTATGAACATTCTTGCAGTAGAAGTACTTGCTTTCTTTCATATATAAACACTAAATTTTGTTTCCATTATTCTTTTACCTAGCTTACTTCCCTTGTCTGTAACTTTAAAGTAATTTATATAAATTATAACTATTTTAAGTCTTAAGATGCATATTGAATGGATTGTGCTAATGTATATAAGTGATCTGTGACCACTAGTTATATGCCTGTCATCTGCATAATTATTATACTGTGGAGATGAGCATTGGCTGAAAGAATTCCTGCCACTGTGAAGCTATTTTCTTATTTAAATTTTTCTCTTTGGAACTATTGTAAAAATTAGCTCTTAACTGAGAAAAGATACGGGCTATATCATAAACAAACTTCTAGGTGCATACATTCTACTAGAAAATTTTAGCTGTCCCAGAAGACAGTTCTCAGACTATTGTTAACTATAAACCATGACTGAATAGTCTGTGTGTGACAGGCACTAAACTGACTACTACGTGTGGGTTATGTCCTTGAACCCTATGAAACCAGGGTCTTTTTTACACCTATGTTACGAGATGAGGAAACTGAAACTCAAGTAAGTTAAGAAACTTATTCAAGGTTGCATAAGTACTAAATGGTAAACCTTTATTCATATTTCGTAAAGGTAAATTTTAAGACTGTGCTTCTTTTTCCAGTTAAGTGCTGTCTGCTTCATTGCACTAGGATGTCTCCTGAGGTAGTTTATTCAGTCATGGAGCCTTCGCCTTCGATCATTATTATGCCTTACTATCCCTTCTTCAGAAATGCAGGATTGTTACTTGCATTGTCCAAGGGTTTTCAATGATTATTACAGAAAGTAAATAACATTCCTTGTAGTTTTCAAAATGAAGCATAAGTGGACTGTGTCATGTCTTCAGGACATTTACCCAAGTAATAAATCCAGTCCATCATTTCCATTTCCAAAAGATGTTTGCAAAACCAAGGTATTGGTAGAAGATTCTTTAAATAGCAGTTTTCCTATATCATTCAAATGTTTGATGAAAAACAGATGTATTGGAAGCCATTACCAACAAAACAATTTAAACCTGAGATAACATTCATCTTTTTTTATATGGCACAAATTTCTGTAGGAAGGAGGAAGGAAGAGACAGAGGTAGGAAAGAGTGAAGGAGGGAAAGTATGATATTGCATTTTGCGTCAGAATTAGCCACAAATAATATGAAATCCAGGTTAGCTCTCAGATTCCTCGAGCTTAGCTAGAACACAGTTCAGGCAAATACAAAGTGTGCCCCAGGGGCCTTTTTCCAAAAACTAGTTGTCTTCGTATGAGTAGCGTAGAGGGCCACTTGAATCAAGTGAATCTGTTTTTAATGATAAACCATTTGTGAGAAAAAGTATTGAATAAACTCTGAGAAACATCATCGGACAATCTTACTCTTAACTGAGAAAAGATATGGGCTATATCATAAACAAACTTCTAGGCGCATACATTCTACTAGAAAATTTTAGCTGTCCCAGAAGACAGTTCTCAGACCATTGTTAACTATAAACCATGATTGAATAGTCTGTGTGTGACAGGCACTAAACTGACTACTACGTGTGGGTTATGTCCTTGAACCCTATGAAACCAGGGTCTTTTTTACATCTATGTTATGAGATGAGGAAACTGAAACTTAAGTAAGTTAAGAAACTTATTCAAGGTTGCATAAGTACTAAATGGTAAACCTTTATTCATACTTCGTAAAGGTAAATTTTAAGACTGTGCTTCTTTTTTCAGTTAAGTGCTGTCTGCTTCATTGCACTAGGATGTCTCCTGAGGTAGTCCATCATGGTCTTTTACTTTTCTCATTTAACAAGACCTTAGCTATACTGTCCTAGAGTCAGGCAAGTTTAAGATTGACTCCTGAGGGGCCGGGGAGTTAGCTCAGTGGTTCCGGCGCCTGTCTTGCAAGCGCAAGGGCCTGGGTTCGATTCCCCGGTAACCACATAACAATACTGAGTGTGGAGACCCACACCCAGCAGCAACCAGTACCACATACCACAGTGCCGGGCGTGGTGGCTCACGCCTGTAATCCCAGCACTCGGGAGGCAGAGGCAGGAGGATTG
>PVIR01026275.1:0-24066 GCA_004026965.1 Petromus typicus | reverse complement strand
TGAATTGGGTCATTAAATTTGGGTGGGCTGATTTTTTTGAGCTCTTTATATATTCTAGATAGTAGCCCTTTGTCTGAGGAACAGCTGGTAAAGATTTTTTCCCACATTGTTGGTTGCCTATTTGCACTGTTGGTGGTTTCCTTTGCTGTGCAGAAGCTTTTTAAAAGAATGAGGTCCCATTTGTTGATTTCCTCAGCCATTTCCTGTGCTATAGAAGTTTTGTTCATGAAGTCTTTCCCTAAGCCAATGTCTTCAAGAGTTTTACCTAACCTGTTTCGCAGAAGGTTTGGAGTGTCTGTTTTAATATTTAAGGTCTCTTATCCACTTTGATTTTAGCTTGGTACACAGTGAAAGAGTTAGATCTAGTTTTAGTCTTTGGCAAGTTAAAACCCAGTTTTTCCAGCACCATTTGTTAAAGAGGCTATCTTTCCTCCATTGAGGATTTTTGGCTCCTTTGTCAAAGATGAGGTGGCTCAGTGTATCTGGAGTAGTTCCTGGGTCTTCTAGTCTACTCCATTGATCCTTGGGTCTGTTACTTTGCCAGTACCATGCAGTTTTTATCACGGTGGGTTTATAGTATAGTTTCAGGTTAATAGTTGTGATACCCACCCCCCCACCATGTCCCTGTTGCTTAGAATTGTTTTGGATATTCTAGGTCTTTTGTGGTTCCAGATGACAGTTTGGATTTTTTTTCTCTAGATCTGTGAAATATGCTGTTTGGATTTCAATCGGGATTGCATTGAATGTGTAGAGTAGTTTACAACAAATATATTTTTCTCTTGAACTAGAAGTCTGAAATTCAGGTGTCTCCAGTGCTAATTTATTTTGAGACTAGAGATAAGAATCCTCAAAAAGCTAGGATTGACGGTCCCATTTGACCCGGCCATTGCCCTGCTCGGTATATACACACAAGAATTAAGACTCATATCACAGTGACATATGTGCACCCATGTTTATAGCAGCCCAATTTGTGATTGCTACATCTTGGAAATAACCCAAATGTCCATCAACTGGAGACTGGGTAAAAAAAAACTGTGGTTCTTCTACAGAATGGAGTATTACTGTGCCATAAAAAATGATAAGTTTGAATCATTTCTACTTAAATGGACATACCTTGAGGATATCCTCATAAGTGAAATAAATATCACATCTTTTCTCTGGTATGGTACATATCACATCTTTTCTCTGGTATGAGAAAATAAAGATGTAAATGAGTCCTAGCATTGTATGTTATATATTGTGAAATAGAAAATGCTCAATGTAAAATAGGAAGAAGGGGGAAAATGTTGAGATTGTAACAAAAAAGTAAGGAAACAAATTTTATGTATATGGGGGGGGGTTGGTAGGGTGGGTAAGGCTATGGGAAAAAATGAGAATTAAGTTGTGTCTTATACTGGTACAAATCCCCATTATGGAGTGCAATCATGATGTGTATATTTAATGTACTGATAAAGATAAAAAAAAAAGAATACATTCTTGGCCTCACTGGTTTTTGGATAGATATCTTCTCCCTGAGTCTTTACATTTCTTTCCCTCTATGCAAACGTAAATGTTTAAAAAGTTCTTGTTCTTATAAAACTCTCAATAGCATTGGTCAGGGTTCATCATAAATGCTTCATTTTCACTGCACACCTATTTTCAGATGCTGTTTCTAATTATTATTATATCTTGAGATACTGAGGATACTTCAACTTATGTAGTGTAGGAGTATACAATTGAGCTCATAATTTATAATTAAATCATTACCTGTTTCATTTTGTTCTTTCTATTAAAAATATTAAAATATGTTATTGTCATTAACAGGAAACATTTAAAGAATGATTCTTGTTAATTTTTTTCTAGATTTGGAGGAAAATGGCTGACATAATTTGACCGACAGTGAGTTTTAAAACTTAAAGTGGAATTTCATCAAGTCACCAATCTATATTCTAGCTTACCAGAGCTCCTATGATTCCCAGTTGTGTCACATAGCTTTATGTCTTTTTGTTCTCCTATCTGCAAGCTACACATTTTAATATGTTATGCTAGAGTTTACAGCTACAAAGAGAATTTTCTTTCTTCAACATCACATAGCTTTTCCTTACAAGAAAGTATGACTTCTTTGGAAGAAAGTAATTAAGCAAATTGCTATAGTTTGCATGTTGTGTGTCTGCCACAGGCCCATGAGTTAACGGCTTGGATCTTGGCATGGTTCTAGTTTTAAATGCAGAACTTGTGTAGTTGGGGAGTAGTGAGGCACAGGTCACTGAGTGCCTGCTTTCATAGGGTTTATGGGATACAAGCTTCCTCCTTGTTCTGGTTGGCTTTTTGGCCATATAGTAAGTAGATTTGCTTTGTAACTTTCTCGTTTTGTACCAGCCAAAAGAAATGAGGCATTTATGGGCTGAGCATTCCAAATTGTGAAGTAAATTAATTTTTTGGTGTTTAAATGCTGGTTATCTTTGGTATTTAAAGGCTGGTTACCTTTGGTATTTGGCTGTAATGACAGAAAGTTAATGCATAAATCAGTAAAGTACTCAATGATATTGATACAATGCCAGAACTGCTTAGAACTGAAAAGTACACAGCTGAAGAGAATGCCTTAATTCTGGTGGAGAGGGAAGAAAATATTAGCAAAGAATGTATAATATTAATCTGATATAAAAGATCAAAGATTCACACCATGGATAGGCCCTGAAAGCCACAGAGGAGGAAAAAGAGGATGTTGGATGTTATGTAAATAGGAGAGAGGTAGAGAGTGTTGTCTGAAGGTGTATGAAAACAAATAAACAAAAAAAATGGAGGAAAATGAGATAAGTCAAAGATAATTAATAGAGAAGTTCATTCTTTTAGTCAAAATGTCTGAGTTTAATCCCTCTTTTAGTCAGAGGCAATGTGTGACTAATTATAGTGCCTTCTTTAATCTTCTATAGATGAATGCTCATCTACTAGAAGGGGACATTAATAATTTTTATGTTGTGAACCGATTTACAAGGGATATATTACATTTAGATATGTCAATAAATGAGAGATGTCTTTGACTAATTAAAAAACTTTGATTCAGGGTTATATTGGAAACTAGGCACAAAAAAAATGGGAGTATTTTGTCTTAGAAACTTATCATATTACACAGTATCTTATTACCTCACATTTAACATCTGTCATGCCATTTGACAATTGTCATACTGAAAATAATGCACATTCAACCCTCTTGCTTCTAGAGTTATAGGGAAAAACTCTATCTTGAAAACATCAATCAAGAAATTATAATCATAAGTGATAACAAAAAGTAAAACAATATATGTTCTATAGTAAAGTTATAGTTATATGTTATAGTAATTCAGTATTTGAATTAATGTGTTTATATTTTAGAATTTCAATAAGTTAATCAATCTTATTAAAAATAGAGCAATGCTATCATCCTGGATTTGCATTAAAATCACTAATGTTTGCTGATAACACAACAATCTCTCGTTAAATCTCATATTCATTACCAGTGGATCAGCATTTGACTGAAACTGCTGATACTAATCCTTTCTAGTTTACACAGGCAGTGTGACATACTGATACCAAACAGGGAAAATAAGACTTGAGTTCATAGGAAAGAGGGAGATATGTTATTTGAAAAAGGGAAAGTAAACAAGAAATGAAGACAGAGTAAAAGAAAGGAATGAAAAAGAATTAAAATGTGTTGTTTATGTGTAATGATTCCTTATGATGAATGTCATCATTAAGCACTATAAATGTGGTAGTAAAGATAAAAATTTTAAAAATAAATTAAAAAGGAGCTAGATTTTAGCCTGAGTTTACCTTTTATTCACATTTTGATAGTAGACATTTTTTTCTGTAGATATTAATTTTTTCATCTGTTCCTGGAGACTCAATGAATTATTTATTTTTTTCAGTAATAAAACTGTTTTAAACAAATTCTATAATTATTGCCTTAGCTCCTATACCCACGTCAGTTCTGTAAAATTTTGGGAAACCTCTGTTAACTAAGTCAATATTCTTCCTAGTTGTCTGTATTTTTTTATTTCCAAGTTAATTTTTGATAGACTACATGGATTTTATCTTAAACTATTCTTCTTAATAATTGCACAATTCATGAAGTCTACTTTACTTCTGGTGTCCTTGACATTTTTTTCTCCTTGTTTCCCTCCCACCCCTGCATTTGTTCATTTTTAGCAGTAAATACTATACTTAACTTGAAAAAAAAATGTTTGATGTGGGACCATTTCATTATGTATTCTTGGAAAGAACAATTATTTGTAATATTTCTGTATATTTCATTAGATCATCTCTTTCTTTTTACTCAAAAACATTTCAAAATAAAGTTTCTGAAATTCATTTTTGATTTTTTCTTTTAAAAAGTATCTTTATTAATGTCAAAGCTTTATGGGGCCCAAAATCTTAATTTCTGCTCTCAACATTTTTTTTCTGACTTCTGGATGACTTCCCACTTTTGGAAACATCATTGTCCTTGATTTATTCTGATGTATTAGACTGTGTATATATTAAACTAAACTGCTCCTTTTTCTCCCTTCACTTCTTCCTCCTGTTTTGCTGCCTTCTTCTGCTAATAACATTATTTCTAAATTGCTAAAACAGATCAGAGGAAATTAGGAAATCTTTTCAGTTGTTAAATTCTGGGTTTGAATCCAGACTGCACTATTTACTAACTGACTGCTTTGTAGCAAGTTACTGACTCCCTTACTAAGTTTCATCTATCTCATCTGCAGAATCAGTTAATAGAATTAGCGAATGAGTAGGATTATTGAAGAATTACACAATTCAAGAAGTAGAAAGACTACCATCTTAGACATAAAATGGGCAATGTGTCTATTAAATGTCAATTTAAAAACCCAGATTCAATGTAGATTTTCAATTGCCTCAAGGTAAGCATCAGTCATTTTTCATTTCCTAATCCTGAAATATTATTTTTATTCAGAAATTACTCTATTTTTTTATTAACTATACCTATCCTGGTATTTGGTATCAATAACAACCAAAAGGAACAAGTACTCATTACCTCTCCCTGAGCTGTAATGTATTCATTTGCTACTCTTCTTCCCACATCCACCCTAAGCCCTTTTGTCAAACAATGTCCCTAATTTTTATCTTGCTTCCACATCTTCAGTAGTGAAAGCAAAACCCCTTCAGTTATACGGCAAAGCATCCACATCATCACGTCCTGATCCTATAATCTCCCAGCATTCTCTTCATGGCACTCCCCGTGATTGTATAAAAACTGACTTTTGTTGGCTATCTAGGTCCTCCACTCAACTGCCTACATTGGACCTAGGATCCTCTTACTTCTCTTCTCTGCTCTGTGCCCAACCCATGCTCTCTATCTCTCTCTTCCTGGTATGGACAAGTTATTTCTACCCCGACACAGGACTCTCATTTCTATTTCTTGTACCTTGAACAGTATGGTCTTTGCTGAACATCCCCACCCCTGTGTGCCTTTGTTCAGATACTTCCTAGGGACCTGCCTGCACAGGCTGTCCTTTCAAGTCTTCATGGAAATAAGACCTTTTGGGTTGGTCTTCCTCTCAAGATACAAAACTGCTTGTCTTCTTTTCCTTCTTCATCTCTTAAAATAACCCTACAAAAAAGGGATATTTTACCTCTCTTTTTCCACCCTGTTTCTCTTCCTTTCCCTCTCACACTGAGAACTGAGCTTTGTGTATGCTAGGCAGCTGCTTTATCAGTAAGCTACACTCTTTTCTCTTGTTATTTTGTTTGTCTCTCTCACCAGAATGCAAATATCTTGAGGAATGTAGTTTCAGCTTTTGTTCACAGGTATTATTCCATTATTGCACAAGATCACTAGGGTTTATCATGTTCTTGATAAGTATGTGTTGACTTAATACCTAAGTGAGATGTTTCATCTCTCAGCTCACCTGCTTAGAGATCCTCAGACTCAGTTTGTATATTTGTGTTTTTATACGTTTTTCATATTGCTTCCTTTGCTTGAATGCACCTTTTCCTCTTCCTTATTACTTTTGTCAATCAAAAGTTAATTTTTTTCCCCAAATTCCACCTCCTGGTTGCTGTTCTCTTTCTCTGGTTCTGATATTAGAGGTTTCCAGTTCTTGGACAAGTAAATCTCATCCTCCACCTTTTTCTCATGGTCCACATAAATTTATCATCAACATCTTCGATTCAACTTCCAAAATATTTTCAAATCTAATCTGTTTTTCCCACTTATACAAATACTATCCAATCTAGGTTCTGTTCTCTGCCATCTCAACTATAACTAACAGCACAAGGATTCCTCTAGTAGATCTCGGTTCCTTGCAGTTTGTGTTCCACACAGCAGCCCACTACACTTTCTGTCATGATTCAGGTTATATCACGCCTCTGCCCCAACCGTTAGTGACTTCCCACCTGGAGATAAATTCCAGAGCTCTTTCTGTGGCCTACGAGGACTCCGATAATCCTCTACTGAACACCCCCCTGATCCGCTCGCTGTGTCCCGCTTCCACCTAGATCACTCCGCGTTAGCCTCAGTGACCTCCTTCCTATCCCTCTATAGCACAACACCATCTATACACAGCCCTCAGGCTTTCTCATCGCTGAACCTGGAGCTCGGTGTCTGCAGACCTTGTCCCAGCTGAGTTTCTCCTTCAGCTATGTGTCTGAAAAAAAAAAAGAATTTAACCCGGCTTAGCCTATGTTCTGCTACCAGACTCTGGCCTTCTGTCCAGATTTTATATTTGAAAAATATACATTCCAAAACATTTTTGTGTAACCCAGCTTTAACAGAATAGCACTTGTTCATTGTTTGCCATGTGTCACACATTGTTATAACCATTTCAAATGGACAATTTACTTTCTTCACATGGCAAATAATGTTTATAATTGGCTTTCTCATTTTGCAGATGTATAAATTTACCGATATTAAGTGGTTTGGCTATTGAGTAGCACAGCTATGTTATAAATCCAGGATTTGTCTACCCTTTGAGCCTAACCCCTAAATCTATGATATTAAATATTCAGCAGATAAAATGTTTTGATATTTCTCTGAAATATGCTTTTTATACTCCAGGGAAAAAGAGAAGCACAAATGTTCCTGAAGCTTTAAAATCCTGCACATCTCTGACAAATATTCTTAAGAATTACACTCACTTAGTTAAAAAATAAACTTGTTATCTGGAGATCTGTAAACCTTAGCATATGCTCCATGGCAAAATGAGTTAATTTTATTTTTGTCACTGTGAGGGCTCCACAGGTACATTGCAAATTGCTATGAATTACTGTGGCTGTAACCCATTATCATAGCAGGAAATTACATGAATCTCACAGCCAGTATGAAATGTACTGCTGTCATTGCTATGCATTAATTTCTAAGTAGCTGGCCATTTGTAATAATTCTATAAATGCCCATCTTAACACAGTTTCAGTCTAGACAAGCTAAGCCAATGTACATGGTATTTTCCGTCCTTATTTTCAAGCATTTATACTGAATTCTAAGATTATCTTTTTCATTAGGAATTTCATCTTGAGCATTTTCCAAGAAAAAGAAACATGGTAGCTGATTGTCCTATCCCCTGATATTTAGGGGAAGTTTCTTCCATAAAAAAATGAAGCTAGTTGGTATACATGAACAAGAAGACAGAGTAGGGAAATCTCGGATGAACATGGGCAATAATATTTTTTCTTCCTAATTTTTATGTAATAGATATTATTTTACTATATGCTCTTTAATCATATTCTCCTCCTTTGCTGAAGTTATTCAGATAAAGCTAAACAAAATGGTTATAAGTTTTAGGATTTTTTGTAAAACAAACAGAACAACAATGGAACAATACATGAAATTGCTCTAACAGCTTGACATTTTTTGTTTTGCCTTATTATATTAGGATAAAATATATTTATAGACTATGTATTATGTGTTAGAAGTTTTAAGGGCTCACTGAAATACAATGGGAACAGTGGAAAAACTAATCCCTCCTCCAGTTATACTCTCTAGAATCACCCATGCTATTTCTTGCATTTTCTCCCAGATATTTAACTTCAGTGGTTACAGTTTTTTAAAAAATAAAACTTTGAGGACTGGGGATTTAGCTCAGTGATTCTGGCACTTGTCTTACAAGCACAAGGACTGGGGTTCAATCCCCTGGTAACCACATACAATACTGGGTGTGGAGACTCATGCCCAGGAGCAACCAGTACCACATACCACAGTGCTGGGCGTGGTGGTTTATGCCTGTAATCCCAGCATTCAGGAGGCAGAGGCAGGAAGATTGCTGTGAATTTGAGGCTTGCCTGAGGTACAAAGTGAGCTCAGGGCTACAAAGTGGGACCTTGTCTAAAAAGAAAGAAATAAATTAATTAATTAATAAAACCTTCCTTGGACTACTGCACTTTTCTTACTCTTCTCTCATCATTGGCATGCCACAAAGGTTATGGCAAAATTAAATCCTTTAACTGAAGCCCAATAAATTGAAAAATTGTAATTGTTGAATTTACATGTAATCCCCTATGGATAACTTTTACAATTTTGTGTATATCATATCTTTCTAATGCCTCTAGCAAGATAAAATCCTGAGACTTTAATTCCATTGACATCCTTTATATACCAGGATTTCATATACCTATTTTTTGTAATATAAAATTATTTCATAATTCATTCCAAAACTTTTTATCATAAGTTTATCGACATATTTTTCTAGGAATTTATCTGTCTTCTCTTTCAAAAAATTATGAGTCCCACAACTCTTATTTAAGGCCACTTTATAGAGCATAATTCTCCACTGTACTGTTATTTATGTCCAGTACAGTATGTAACCAAAAGCATCTGTTGTAATGTTAAAGTTATATATGCTTTGCATTTGGCACATCATAGCCTTTTAATTTTATTAAATATCTACAGAGCACTAACTTGGTTTTGGTGACAGATCCTTGGACAGGGAAACTCATCCAAACCAGAGGCCATGTAAGAGGAAAAAGAACAATGAATAAATGAATGCATTTATGTGTCTGATATCAAATAGCAGTGGATGTGACTGGGATCAACATGCTCCTTAAGATCTGATGCTCTGTGTCTTTCATTACTACAGTATGAATACCAAGCTTGGATTGTTAAGTGTTAATAAATTTGTATAAACTATTTTTTTTGTAACATAAAGTTTCATATTATTTCTTTCTTTCTCGCTTTGTAGTTCAGACTGGCCCTGAGCTTAGCCTCAAACTCATATCGCAGCTATCCTCCTGCCTCTGCCTCCCGAGTGCTGGGAGTACAGGCATTAGCCACCACGCCCAGCACTGTGGTATGTGGTACTGGTTGCTCTTGGGCGTGAGTCTCCACACCCAGTATTGTTATGTGGTTACCGGGGATCGAACCCAGGTCCTTGCGCTTGCAAGACAGCACCAGAACCACTGAGCTATATCCCCAGCCCCTGTATAAACTATTCTTGAAAGAACTGAATGATTATATTCTGACAAGAAATTATTTTTAAAAATCCATGTACTTGAATATATGCATATTAAACTATTGTCTGTTGTTATACCTTCCAGTAAAAAAAAATTATGAAACATTTTTAATAATCAAAAATTCCAATATAGGTAACTGTGTTACTCCTTTTAATTGTAAATATATTTTTGTAAGATCTTTTGGGATAATTGAGTGTATATTCATTCAGTAGAAGTTATCTTTTTTTTTTTTTTTAGAAGTTATCTTTTTAAGAACTCTATCAAATCTCTGTAGTGAAATGTCTGAAGATCTGCTCTCAGTTTCTCTTCAGTATTGAGTATTGAACCTTCAAAAACAAGCCACGGAATGTCTGTGATGCTCTGCCTCTCCGTGTCTTCTCCTGTGCTGCCTTTCCAAGACCTTCAGTCCACTGGTCATTCTTCCCTTCCCCTCACCTTTGTACAGTACTTCACCTGCTCTATGAAAGCACATCATCAACTGCTTTGTGTAACAATCTCTTATCATCTGTTATCAACTTTTAGAGGGCAAAACTCACATAGTTTTCATTATTCACTGTTTAAACCCTAAGCTTTGCACACAAATATTTAACAAATATATGCAGAGTGGAATAAGACAATATTCCATATATGTGTACACTTTTTGACAGGGTCTTGCTGTGTAATTCAGGCTGTCCCTGAGCTCCCTGTGTATCCCCGGTGAGCCTCAAACTCACAGCAATCCTCCTGCCTCTGCGAGTGCTGGGATTAGAGGTGTGAGCCACTACACCCAGCATTTTGGTATGTGATACTGATTGCTGGTGGGTGTGAGTCACCATACCTGGAATTGTTTCACGTGGTTGTCAGGGATTGAACTCAGGACTGCTCTTGCTAGGCAGACGCTGGAACCACTGAGTTAAATCCCCAGCCAGCCAACATATTTTAAAAATTTCAAATCACCACAGAAAAATCATAGTACAGAACTATCAAAGGATAACCCATTTTAAACATAGTTTCATTCCTAAGACCAATTTTCTTTCATTTGTACTGGTAGAAGTATATTCTTGAATGTAATCCCCATATACACAGTTTACAGTTTTTTTTTTTTTGATGTATGTTTTCCATTTATCACTAATTATATTCTTTTTTTTTTTTTTTTTAAGACAGGGTCTCGCTTTGTGGTTCAGGCTGGCCCTGAGCTCAGCCTCAAACTCACATCACAATCCTCCTGCCTCTGCCTCCCGAGTGCTGGGATTACAGGCGTGAGCCACCGCGCCCGGCACTGTGGTATGTGGTACTGGTTGCTGCTGGGTGTGAGTCTCCACACCCAGTATTGTTATGTGGCTACCGGGAAATCGAACCCGGGTCCTTGCGCTTGCGAGACAGGCGCCGGAACCACTGAGCTAACTCCCCGGCCCCTTATCACTAATTATAAATAGAATTTTACACTTTTATATATTTGGTTGGTTATAGTACCCTCTTACAAAATTTTGTGGGTGGTAGGTGGCATGTGTGAGTCCTGGCTAAATCTACAGTAAAAATGACAAAATGAGGGCTGAGGAGAAGGCCAGGCTATAGAGACAGAGTCCTATTAGACTCTGTGAGGACCCAGAATTCACACAGCCTGACGATGGAGTTCTGACAAATTATGTATAGCTCAGAAGTTAAAACTCCACTTTGGAAAAGAATAAGTATCATCAACTTTTAATCATAGAATTTTAAAATCACTTAGGAAACTAAAATAAAAAACTGCTTAAAGAAATAAGTTTATAATGGGATCCATGAGACAATATTTGACAAAGCTCTTGGATAATGGTGAGTCAAGTTTGAGAACCACAAAAATGGGAGAACTAGACCTATTGGCGTCAAAGTTAACAATAGAAGCTCAGAATCATAGCAACACTCTTATAGCTGAGACTAATGCAACTAAGTCCCAGTTAGTAGGAGAATAGCTTAAATTAAAACAGAAACAGAAAATCCAAGGTAGGGGTCCGGGGGCACCCAAGGAGCCATGACTCAGACGCTCAAGCTTCCTGGTGTCACTATGCCTTTAAAAGCTCACATCCTGTTGGGAACTGCAGAAATTTCCATAGCATGTCTCCTCTTTCTGAGAACCCAAAGAGAAAGTTTATATTATTCTAGTTTTAACTGTAGTTCTCTCTCTCTAAAGCTCTTTGTTGCCTTTCTTATTAATGGTCAGTCTCAAGTTCTTTCTTGTATTTATTGGTTTCTTTCAACTCTTTTCAGCATACTTTACCTAAATTAGGCTATCGCCTCTCCCCCCAATATTGAGGAGGTCAATTCTAATGTCATCATCACATTTCTGAAAAATACTTAAAGGTTAAAAGTGGGTTAAAGATTCCTTACAGTAACTGGCCATCCCCTTCAGAACATGCTCTTTCTGATTTTTTTTTTTTTTTTACTTTATTGGTACATTTTATACAAGCATTATGGTCTCATTCAACATTGAGGATTTGTACCTATATGTGACACATCTTGATTCTCATTTTTGTACCTTTTCCCTACCCTCTCTACAACTTCTACCTCCTATATATATAAGCTTCATTTCTTTTCTTTTTTCTATCAAGTTATATTTTTGTCTTGAAGGTATAGCCCACATTTCATCACCGATACTACTTTCCAAACTAGAATCCCACCTTCTCTCTTCCTTGTCCCCTCACAAGGACCTAGTACCCTGATTTAATGAGCACAGAAATGAAATAACAAAGTAACATAATTTTATTTCTCATTTGTCTCAACTCTTAAGTATTAGATATTTTTACATTATACCATTAGAAATGTCTGTGGGCAGGTGTATACATACTTGGGGACTAAAATAGAGTGAGAAACTGTGAATAAATTGTAATGCAGTGTATTTTCATAGCTGTAACTGTGATTATAACCAGAAATATGTGATTATGCATCCTCACACTAAAATGTAGCTTCATAGCAAATGTCAAATATTTCTACAGTGAGCACTGAATTTTTGGAATAATTCTAGATGTACACAAGAGAAGAAGAAAGGTAGAAATAAGAAATTGAGTAGAGAAATAAATAACATGAATAACAGTATCATATTTAGTGAATATTGATCATCACACCATTCTTTAAAGTATTGAGTTGCTAGTTTCTTCAAATGTAAAATTATCATTCTGAATGTTAGAGCTGTAGTGATTCTATTTCCCTTTTATTTTTATATGCAACTTTTTGAAACATTGTTTTTTATTACTTTATTAATATTTCCCATTACACCTGTGTGTGAATCGAATGTATTTCAGCTCCTCCCTCTTTAAAGAAAAACTGACATATTTTTGTCCCTCCTCCCTAATACAAGTAAGTTAAGCATCTCATCTGTGAGAGGAACTAATGCCCATAATAAATGTAATTCCATAGTTTTAAGTGAAGAATTTCAGAATGATATTTATTTAATTAAACACCAATTAATCATAACAATGTTTTTCCTCAAAATATATGCTACACCACAGTGATAAGGAACAGTGCTTCTCTGAAAATTCTGCATGGAGAGTTTTCTTTGTATTCTTCTCTTCTTTGATAAAATTCATTGTGATATTTGTGCTTTTGGGAAGAAATTTTAGGATGATTTCTCCAAGAAAAGACTAGAATCAGAAACAACAACAAAAGTGTTTAGTCTGGCTTCTATGATATACTAATAAAAAACTTTGATCTCAGGATTATTGATTTCAGAAAATTCAAACTTTAGGAACTATTTTGAAGTTTTCCTCAAACAATCTCCTACTGAAGATAATGACTGGCAGAGATATTTTTAAAGATTACAGAGTGAGGAGAAAGAAGCTGTGCAATGACAAATTCTATTTGTCATTAATTGTATATATTGTCCATTTTCTTTACTTAAGTTTGCTTAAGAAAATTACTATTACAATGCAGTAGCCCTAGTAATTTATGAGCATTGCTCATTATCCCTAAGGGCAGGGAAACATTGTAAAACAGAGTATTTTTTAAATCACTACACCAAGACCTCTAATTAATTATTATTGTGATGCTGTCAAAGAAATGTTCATTTAAATATTTTATTTCCACTATTTTATATACTAAAAAAATAATAGAGTTAGAGTGTTACTGCTTTTGCAAGTGGTTGAAGATGACAGGGCACCATCATTTACAGGCAATTTGGACTTCATTACAAATTAATGAAGTGATAATTGCTTTGTGGAACCATTTATGTGCAAAGCATCCTGTGTTGTTTGCATTATTTTCTTGCAATTTATACCTCTACATTCAAAGACTTGTGATAGCTTTCCAAAGTTAAACTACAATAAGAGCTCCATAATTAAAATCATATTTTATATCAAATTATGAAAATTGCTACATATTGTGTTGTTTGCTTCCTAGGAAAATGATGTTAATAGCAAGAATGAATTTGCAAAGGATTCATGAAAGTGCATTCTTATAATTCATCCATTCTTATGAGGAAACCTTGGCTAAAAATAATATAGGGAAATGGCTTATTTTCAAATAATATTGTCAGGTCCAAGCAAAGATAATCAGATTCTCTAGTGTTCTTTATTTCTGTGTACTTGACAATGTTATGGTAGAGTCAATGTACATGTAGAGGTGTGACCGAAATATATGATAAATGCTAAAATGTAAAATAATTATTTCAGTGAAAGAATCATTGCTACTTATCTCCCTCAAAGTACTGCCGATTACTTCAAACCTACTCATTCTATTGTTTTTGAAACTTTCTGAAGCAGTCTCAGAAGTGTCCTTTTTTGAATATCTTCATCATACATGACCAAAAATACTAAGATCTTTGTCAAGTGCCATGCAAGTAACAGAGAAGCATGCATAAATGTTGCAGTTGTCTTAACCCATGTTGTCTTTTTTTTTTTTCCCCTCAAGGTCATACCTCCTATTAGAGATGACTGCACTGAACAAAGACATCAACACCACAGATTTTAGTGTACCAAATTTTCACTCTTTGCTTTTTCTTATATTAAACTTTCACTTTAATTTTTCTTTAAATGTGGTTTTACTGATACTAGTATAGACACTTGAGAGTCAACATTTTAAGATCAATACTCTCCTTGTTTAATTTTATTCTGAGAAGCTTCCTATGCCACCATAGATTGAGTATATGAAAACAGTATCTGATAATTATTAAAAGTACTATGTGAATATTTTCTCTCCTCATATTAAAATACCTATAGCTCATGTATATTATTTCAGAAATTTTAAAGGTAGTCCAAATTTGTTTCATGTTGGGATGACTTTAGGTTCAACAGTAAAGCTATACCAATTTTGTCCCAATAAAATAAATACCTGTTTTGTAATCTAAATTCTTTTTTCTCTCTCTCTCTTTTTGTTTGTCAGTACTGGGGAAGAAATTCAGGACCTTGCACTAAGTTTTTCAATAAATTTATATACAAAATAAAACATTCTCAAATGAAGATTTTATGTTTACTATCTATGAATATAACACATTTTATTCATTTCCCAGAAGGTGAAGTTTTATGCTATATATATTACAGAATCAGAGATCAATATTTAGTGAATATATGTTAAATAAACAAACTACCTTTCCTCATATTTATAATTAATTTTACGTTTGAATAAATGCAAATTTTTTTATGAAATTTCCCCGGAACAGAAATACCATAGAGAGCCTGAACATAAAATATCTCAGCCCATAGGAGTTAACCCTGAGGCCTGGGGATAAAGGACATGGAATCCCACACAACTCTTGAAAACAGTGACAGGATTCACATTGCCAAGAACACAGGACAAATATAAGTGAAATATGTAATTACTCATCTTGACTCACATTTTACAAAAGTTAATCATACATTTGGGTAAGTTAATGGAGAAATGCAAACACCAAATTAAAATGGTTAAAATTTTCCATAATATCCAACAAAGTGCAACACAATTCGATCACGTTCAACAAAATTATAAATTGCTTTGGTTCAATGTACTCATAGATCCTGGAAAGTAATACAAACTGAAAACAAGAATGCTATGGAGAAGTTCCACATCAACTTTTGAAATCAGTAACATGAAATTTCTACTTTTGCCTATGTAGTTTCAATGATACCTTTGACATATTTGTCTTTCACTTATTATTTATTGTGCTTCAATTTTTAATTATTTCTCTCTACTGTTTTCTTCAGTGGGAAGAGATCAGCGGTGTTGATGAACATTACACACCCATCAGGACTTACCAAGTATGTAATGTTATGGATCATAGTCAAAATAATTGGCTGAGAACAAACTGGGTCCCCAGGAACTCAGCCCAGAAGATCTACGTGGAGCTCAAGTTTACTCTGCGGGATTGCAATAGTATTCCACTAGTTTTGGGCACTTGCAAAGAAACTTTCAATTTGTACTACATGGAATCTGATGACGACCACGGGGTCAAATTTCGAGAGCATCAGTTTACGAAGATCGACACTATTGCAGCTGATGAAAGCTTCACTCAGATGGATCTTGGGGACCGTATTCTTAAACTCAACACCGAGATTAGAGAAGTAGGTCCTGTTAACAAAAAAGGATTTTATTTGGCTTTTCAAGATGTCGGTGCTTGCGTTGCCCTGGTGTCTGTGAGAGTATACTTCAAAAAGTGCCCATTCACAGTGAAGAATCTGGCTATGTTTCCTGACACGGTGCCAATGGACTCCCAGTCCCTGGTGGAGGTAAGAGGCTCCTGTGTCAACAATTCCAAGGAGGAAGATCCTCCCAGGATGTACTGCAGTACAGAAGGTGAATGGCTTGTGCCCATTGGCAAATGTTCCTGTGATGCTGGCTATGAGGAAAGAGGTTTCGTGTGCCAAGGTAAGAAACGGATCTCCGATATGGCATTTCTCACCTGTTGCGTTATCATAAACGGAGAACAAATAAACCCAGTGTGACATCACAGCAATGCATGCCTCAAAATGACTAAAAGCTGTTTATGCATTTTTTCCCTTTTGATTTATTGATTCATAGTCTGGTGTAGAAATATTGTGCTTGATTTTGTGGTGGTGAACCATACTCCACAGAGGTGTCATATATGCTACTTTTAAGTGTTTACTGCTTTCAACTGCTTATTGGAGTCTACTTCTGTTTCAACCATAGGAAAATCAGTTCTGTTTCTTGTAGGTAAAGGGTAGAAACATCTTTGACCCTCAGCTAACCAAATTGTAGTCGAACTAGATATTGGGGAAGCTCTCTTTCTGTTCATTTATCTCATGACAACATTTATTTGCTTGCTCTAAAATGCAGTCTTTTCTTCAGTGACTATCCAAAAGGCATTGCTTATTGAGTATATTGGGAAAATGCCTTGATTTAGAAATCCTGGGTTAGTAAATTATTAAAACTCTAAATATTTACTGTAGATCAGTGATGGTGAACCTATGACACATGTGACTTATTTTATTTTAAGAAATAAGATGTTAATATATGATCTGATTTTCCTGAACTAAAACTTGAGTGTTCACTTGTACCCTTGACATTTTTCAATAAATAAGTCAGTTTGGTTTGTAATTTGGTCACTTGTCTAACAGATTTTCCATCACTGTTGTAGGTATAACTATGCTAACTTCATTTTGCACCATTATTTGAGCCACTTACTGCCAGAGACAACATATGTATCTTCTTTTAGTTGTAATGTGTATTTGATAATTCCTATAGCAATAAGAAATCTGAAACTTGTCATTGGTTTTATTTTTATTAATGAACCTTTACATTAGTCATAGTTTTAGTATTTAATATCGGAAAATATTTATATTTTCAATATATACATGAACATAGAGGAGTACTTTATCTATGGTAATTATAATCTTGTCTATTATAGTACCTGTGTTTGCTGTTACATTCTGTCAAGAGACTTGAATTTGCTATTCTACTTGAATTCTATAAATTACTATTCATAAACTCATGTAGAAGAAAGGAATATATACAGATAACATATATAAAACACATAACATATATAGCATAAACATAAATATATATAACATAGATAAAATAAAGGGATATATATAGAATTATATACATTATATATGTTATGTTTTTATATATAACATAATATAATAAAATAATACATATATAGATCACTATATGAATCTGCTAGAGAAGACAGATATGCAAATGAATAATTTTCATGCAAGACAGACTAATAAATCTTCTACCAGGAGTACAATGTGCCTTCTCATTGTGATGGAAGAAGATTAATTTTAAAATTAATCATGGGAATTGTTAATTAGTTATGGAAAGATTTTGCATTCAGATTTTGTATTCATTTCTACAATGGTTATAAACTTGGGGCTAGGAAAAGAAAGCTAAATGCTTCATGCAATTTATTAATTTCACAAGGCAAATTTGTAATTTGATTACTGAGTCATTGTTTTAAGTCTCAAAATACATAGGACACTCACCTGAGTGCTATTTTCTGGGATTTAGTTGGGGGGGTATGTATTAAACATCTAAGCTGGATTGCTGGGTCATGTTCTGTCTTTAGTAGTACAATATTCCAAATTATCAAGGCTTATCTAGCAAATAATTGGGATAGATTTCAGTACACTGAGTTATGAGAGTAATGGTTATCATCTGATAAGAAACAAAAACATATTGATGAAAATGTTTTTTGCTTAACAAATAGTCTATTCATTTTAGAATAATAAACATAATACTTAAAAAATTTAATTCAAATTTATACAAGAGCAGAATTCTAATCCTAGAATCAGAATTGTATTGCTTTAATGTACAATTTCATAGCAATCCACTCTTCCTGAAATGTGATGAATTATTAGAAAATATACTTTGACCATATATTTGATAGTCAGTTTTTAGTGAGTTTGTAAAATTTGCCCCATCTTATTTGGAACAATAGAAAAAAAAAAGAATCATGAATATTATCAATGTTAAATTTTCTTCACTGATAGTTTAAAAATCTACGTGTGTATGTGTAAAATATAAGAAATATTTTTTTTCTTCCAGACTCTGAAGGAATACAGATTTCTAAAGTGATTTATTAAACTGAGCTAAATAAATAATAATTTAAATTTAAATACACGCTACTGATGTTCTTGAGGAAGAAGTATTAGTATATAAGGAAATGACTCATATAAAATTAAAATTTTCTGCAAGAAAATGCTGTATTATGTTCACTCTTCTTCCTGTTGTTTTGGTTTGTTTTATTTGTGTTTTGTTAGTGGAGAGAATACAGGAAAGTTAAGAATAGAAATAGTACATCTTTATCTTTCAATAACTGTTTAGAGTCACCATATAAGAGAGGAGGTGATGAAATATTGATAGGTAAGGAATTTTATGGAATTCCATGATAAAGAACGAAGACACACAGAAAAAATCAACTATACCAAGAAAAAAAAAAACTTTATTACAGTGAATAGGTGAAGTAGAAATGCACGTTAAATAACTGCATCAGCTTACCTGACCAGGATAATGTTCATGTAACCAATCACGTATCAGAATTACTTACTAGAAGTTTCTCTATTGTTCCAAAAATATAGCTCTGTTTAAGTAAATTATCTCTCATATTTATCCAAAGAGAAAAATGGGGTGTTGCTTGTACACTACCGTGTAAATGGCTTGAACCTGACCTGAATTATGCCCTTCACTCAGGTATAACTTGCTAGATGACACTGTGGTCAATGGTAGATTGAGTTGTTTTTATTAAATACCAAAGACTTCCTTTAAAAAAGACAGTATTGAAAGATTAAAATTACAAAGTGAATTAGTGATCCTGAACCATCTGTCATTTGGTTTCTATCATTGATAATCAAGGCTATTGTTTCATTTGCAACAACTTGAATATGTCTTTTAACCCAGAATAATTCTATATTAGCTTCCTTTAAAGACTGGAGGTACTGGGAAATTCGGGTTCAATTCAAAAGAAACATCAGTATTTTCTTATATCTTTGTAGTCATTGATAATGAACTATGGTATCTGATTTAATCAGAAAGAAAAAACAAGAATTTTAACATCACTTTTTTTTTTTACAGAGGATTACACTTGAGCACCTAGCAAGAGGTTACTATAAATCTTGCTCATGCGAATTTGTTTAGATTGAGTGCACCAAATGCCCCATTCATGTAACTGAAAAATATGGTGCTATGTGTTTTATTTCTACTCACTGATTTCACAATGTTAACTTTATGCCTTGTTCCTTCACGTTAGGAGCTGAACATTAAATTATATTAAATGGAATGTAAGAACACAACTAAAATGTCTGGATGACTACTTGAAATTATGTGTGTTACGTATGAGTTAGGAAACCAGTTTATATTATCCACCCATTTCTCTGTCAATTCAGAGACTAAAATCAGCTGTTAAGGTCTCTACAACAGGATATTTTAACAATCTGCTGAGAGAAACTAGAGCATGGTTCTTAATACAAATTGAGTTTAGATACATAAGCACATGCACCCATAGAACACCTCTATGTTTGATATTTAAATAAACTCAGAAGCAGTTTTGTCCATTATTTTCAGAATGGATATTCCTTGGATAAAAGACTATAATGTGTTATTAGGAACATTGTGCATCAAACTTAGCGTTTAACTGAGAAGACACATTGAGAATTACACACTTGCTGAATGAACAATTACTCTGATATTTCTACACCTACTACATATTCTTGGAATGTTAGTTCTGAAAAAAACATAATATATATATATATATATATACATATAAATATATATATATAAATTTATATATATATAAATCTTTAATTTATACAACTAGATATTGATTATTTATTCTACTATTTCATTTTAAATAATATACTTATTTTCATTTTGTGTTCCATTTATCTTCTAATCTATTAGGTCATTAATTATATTTCCTTTGTTATCTTATTGTTATTATTTCCCTTCCTTCTTCTACATAGAAGTCACTCTTGATTTATACTACCTGGTATTTGACTTATTCTCTTACTTTTTATAACATGGGTTCTTTGCACTGCTTTCTCAAAAGTGCTCATAAATTTATAAGTAGACATTTTTATAATATCCAACTGTATACAGAAAAACTTTTTAGGTTTTAGCTAATTTAAGAATAGTTTAGAAAACAAGCAAAAAGTATAATAGTAAAAATTTTAATGTTATATCTAAAAAACTTCAAATCCATATTTTTCCACATAGTTTATGTTTTAACATTATTTCATAAAAGATTCAGTTAGCTATAGTGTCCTGAGATTGAAGGAACCATGTAAGTTTTTTTTTTAAAGTAAATAAGTAAGGGAAATAAACAGCTATTGAACCACTGTACTTAACTCTTTATGGAACTAATTTTACTTATAAGATTTATTTAAGTATTTTACTATTTACACTTAATAAACACCAAAATAAATACAAAGACAGTTAAGAAATATAAGTTGTATGAAATATATGCCACACGTGCTTATATGAATTTCTGTGATATTACTAGATATCTTTTATCAAAAAATAGATCAAAACAATTAAAAACAATAACAATGAAATATTTTCAAATATAAAAAGAGTAAGATTGTGTTTTATTTATGATTTTAAAAAGCTTAATAGTTTATTTTTGAATCTGTACTATAGCAATAAAAATTTAAATCATTAATTTGCATATGTGATACTAGAAATAAATATGAATTTTTTTCTATGTGTCCTACAAATCTGATTTTTTTGAACACTAGAGAAAATTTAATTGCAAACATATTCAGGAGAGATATGATCATAGAGAAATTTGAGAGTAGAACAAATTAATATTTAACAATTTAAATATGTCATACTGAATAAGAGCAACAAAAATAATCAAGAATGAAGTATTATTAACAATTCTTCAAAATTAAAAACAATTCTATATATGTTAGTAATACTCATAGAATCACTGTGATAAAAGGCAGAAGGTTTTATTAAAGGGTGGATTCATTTACTTTATGTAGTTTAACATTAGTTGTATAGTACAACCAATTCAGAAGAAAAACAGACTTTTTTCAAACTAAAATTTTACTCCTATTTCTTATGATGTGGAAGGAAACTTTTAAAGGCTGTTATGATTTTCTTAAGTTTCTAACCTAGTCCACAGGTATCATTTATCATGTGATTGTGGGGTGTCTTCATTTTGTGTATCAAGTTCTCTGTCTCATCACCATCATCAGAACCATCATCACCATCATCACTATCATGATCGTACTAAGTTCTTCACGGTTTCAGAAGGAAGTTTGGTTCAGTTTCTCAAGGCTGAAAACAATAACTTCAGTAATTTATTTAAACCACAAATACAGTCTTTGAAAATGTAAATAATTTGTCCAACGTGGTTTGTTTGTTTGAAAATTGGATCATATGATTCAAACATCTGAGAAAGTATTCATATGGAAATCTAAGAAGTAGCAAAATAATTTCAGTTTTTTGTTTGTTTGTTTTTGAGACAGGATCTTGCTTTTGTAGTTCAGGCTGGCCCTGAACTCAGCCTCGAACTCACAGCAACATTCCTGTCTCTGCCTCCCAAGCACTGGAATTACAGGCATGAGCCACCACACTCAACACTGTGGTGTGTGATACTGATTGCTGGTGGGCATGAGTCACCACACCCACCACTGTTGTATGTGGTTACTGAGAATCGAATCCCCCATCCCTTGCACTTGTAAGGCACTGGAACCACTGAGCTAAATCCCTGCCTAATTTCAGTTTTTGAAGAGAAAATAGTTACTGTGTTACCTAAAATGATTACTCCCATCATTGGCTTTTCAGGATCATTTCCAAGGAAAGATCAGAACATGTTTTGCACTGCATTCTCTAATCATTAAATATATATTAATCTATAAAATTATGAGAATTAGCCAAGAAGGAAGTTGGGAGTTGAGGAATATTTGTTATGTTAAATACATGAAGATAATAGTTCTTTCGGCATCTTAATGAACACATATTATCAAATAGCTTGAGGATCTGCCATTATAACTGTTGTCAAGCTTGAATGAATACTGCACAAAGTTTTGAAATTTAATTCATTTAGTTAAACATTTTTTATAAATATCATTCTTTGGTTTTGATTTGATATATGAGACTTCATTAAACAATTTTCATCAATATTTGTGCAGTATTAAAACTATGGATTTTGTAAAAGTGTATCTTTGTTATTTCAAGTGTATGTGTTTTCTAATGATTTAAATATTTCAAAACTTATCTAAAACTTAAAGAATTCCATATTTTCCTTTCAAAATGTGTGTAACAAATTTCAAGAGTGGTTATTGTATTTAATTAACTTTTTCCTTGTAGTTATTATCTTTTTTAGTCAATCCCCTATTGAACAAGAGGAAATCAAATGTTGTGCACATTAAACAGGAAGAAAGATCTTTCTCTACCTCTTCACATTCTTAGATACCATGCAGTGTGTTTGGAATAGTCTCACAAAGATGACTTTTTTCAGTAGGGTCATTCAGCATGTTCTACATTTTTTTGTGATTTCTCCCCCCACTTCTGTGTTTATAGCTTTGACAATTCCTTATTAGTTCCAGAGGAGAACTTATAAGAGCTAATAAGGGTCTACTTTACAGTTCTGACAGCTGCCACTGAACTTTAACAGAGAACAATTGCACAGAAGCGTACATGTTTTGTAATATGTGATGAAAGTTTTCTTAAAGTATGGTCTGCTTGGAAAGAATCTGACAGATTGGAAAGTCTGAATGTATACTTTTCTGTTTGAGTATCTCCTCTTGCACGAAGTGGACAAAACATCCTGTTGGCGGAGGATGCCATCATCATCTCTGGTGCCTCTCTGAGGAACCAAATCCGTGACAGTGCAGAAATTGTAAACACTCGCCACATTCCTACCATTTCTCTGATTATCATGCACTGCACAGAACTGTTACCTGCCTTTAGAAATACAATGACTCTGTGGACTTCTAATTACAGAGCTGTTCCATGAGAGAGACACAGAGAACTTAAGCGTAAGACACCAAGATCATGACATCTATAGCTCTCTAAAATTAGACACAGACTTTTTGTATTACAAAAATAAATAAAAATGATAATAGCCTCAAATGTTGGAAAATCTTGAATATAAATATCTGTGGATATTCCATGCATTGGTCAGTTGCAGAACCACAAAAGGCTAAAAGCAAATGCTATAACTGAGAACAGCTGAAGCATTTTGAGGTGAAGATTCATTTCAACACAGAAAGAACAAGGATATGCTATGACGCGAGAAGAATGTTCTTGAATTAACGTAGAAGGGACCTGTAAGCATTTGCGAATCTCAGAAACTAATCTGGGTGTTTGGGAAAAGAATATTTTTCTTCTCTGAGAGTTTCTAGAGAGGAAAACTTGTATTTAAGAGATTTGAATCTATTTTCTGTCTACCTCATGCTGCTATCTGCATCTGCTATTGAAGAAAGAATATTTTGGTGCATCATTATAGTGTGTTCAAGGTTTGTAGCCTGTAGCATTGAGTTTTTGCTATTGAGTATTTTGGATTCTAAGTGCAGTATGATTTGAATGTATGTAAAAGGATTACTATACAGAATAAAAAATAGTATAGTGAGCATCAAAGGTGAATGTTATTTAAAAACTCATGAAATTGTACATTAATTGTTCCATATTTTACCCATTTAATTCAACAATAATATGTGGAAGTTCTATACCAAGTATCCTATTGTTTCTTCTATGCCACTGTAAAAGTGACACTGAACAGAACAAAACAAAACAAGAGAAACATGTTCTTGACCTCAC
>PVIR01026274.1:0-24028 GCA_004026965.1 Petromus typicus | reverse complement strand
AGTAATTCCATTCTAGGTAGAGTATGTGCTATATGATTTCAGATCTTTCATATGTATCATTCTTTGCTTTATGGCCTAGCTTAGAGTCAATTTTGGAAAATGTTCCATGGATACTTGCGAAGAGCAAGTATTCCACGGTTGTTAGGGGGTCATATCACCTGGGTTTGGAATATCACCTGAAATAAAGCTGACATTTTTTGTCTCTGACAATTAAAGGGCTTAACTTTGTTTCCTAGTAGACTGAAAAGCAAATTATTTTGCCTCTGCAAAGTCAAGATCTTATTCAACAGAATGTGAAGAATATTTGAAATGTAATATGCTGCCACACTATAGAATTAGTCCAACATAAAAGCGTATTTGTTTCCTTTTTATGAAAAGACCAATTTTTATGTTAAAATACATATTTATTAAGATTAGAAGAAAAAATTATACTGGGTTGTTTTAATTTCTGGAGTTATATAACCCAATTCAGTTTTAAAGTGACTTTTAGAATTAATATATACTCTTTTAAACAGTTTCTCACATATAATTCATAATATTTAAACATCAAAGGAAATTTAAAATTAGCTGATGACTTCCCTACATTTTCCACATGGGGCACTTCATTAGGAAAGTGTCAGTCTTTGTATTTCATGCCTGCTTTGTGAACCAAATATTTTAGTGTGAAAAAATTTTCAACCCTACGAATTTCTTCAGTTTTCATCAGAGATCTTAGCTTCCTTTTTAATCTTCTAATAGTATAGAAGCCCATCACTTGTCATAGCAGGAATAATGATCTAAGTTAGAAAGTTAACAGAAATGAGAGCAAAAATCAATTTCAGTTGGCAGAATAGGTGCTGAATCTAGGAAGAGAATTTGATGTGCAAAGTTCAAGTTCAGATCTCAACACCAAAGTATTGAAAAAACAGATTACCATGTAGTGTCTAGTATGTCACCATAAGGGGAAGGGTCATACCAGAAAGACCATATGTACAAGAAGGACCTGGTAGAGAATAATTATTGACCAAAACATTGTTAACTTCATGTTGTCCCATTAAAAATCTTAGCCAGTGGAGGAAAAGGTCCAAAAGGGTATCTATTTGCTCACTTGTCAGCAAAACAGCAATTCCTTGTTAAGCTTCTCTTTCAAAGCAAAGCTGTAACCACTGTGACAAATAATTACCTAAACACTTCGCCTTTAGCTACTATAAGCATGAGGTCAAAAGTAAAAGTGAGTAACAGCCAATTTTTATTTCCTTCCAACAAAAAAGTGAAGCAGTTCATAAGTATAGCTTATCTAACAGAATGACAAAAATTAGTAAATTATTTAAGAATCAAATCTAACAGTTCCCAAGACAAATGACACATAATACTTTATTCTTTACTGACAAGATTTTTAGAAATGTTAACAGGCAATGACAACAGAAGTGAAAGTATGTAAATATACACCATACACGTGTATAACACCAACAAAACTCTCTGGAGCACAAATTTAAAGTAAACGGATCATATACTCGTGACACTTTCCCATTGTTGAAAGATGCCCTGGCTCAGCTCAGGGATTATTCCTGCCTTCTAGCAGACATTTCGCTACTCAGTTTCACAGAATAAAAGGGATATATTTTTATCCTTAGACTTGTCTCCAAGAGGAAAAATGTAATCTTCATTTAGGTGAGCTGGAAAAAACACTTTTATGTAGGTCAACAATATTATCTCACTATATTTGTCAGAGGATTATATATTAGTTAATAATACTGTATCAATGTTAAAATATTTTGTGTACAATAATTACATCACAGTTATGTAGAAGAATATTCTTGATCATAGGAGATAAACACTGAATTTTTATGGATGACATGGCAACAAACTTTCAAAATGCTCAGTGGAAAATGCTGGCTATAGTAATGCACATAGGTAAAAAGAATGTGGAGGTGCACTGTACTATTCTTTCAAATGCTGTGTAGATTTGGACATTTTCAAAATAAAACATCAAGGGCCAGGGATTTAGCTCAGTGGTTCTGGCACCTGCCTTGCAAGTGCAAGGTCCCAAGTTCAGTACCCAGTACCACATACAGCAATGCCCGACATGGAGACTCACACCCACCAGCAATCAGAACCACATACCACAGTGCTGCACGTAGTGGCTCACACCTGTAATCCCAGCACTTGGGAGGCAGAGGCTGGAGGACTGCTGTGAGTTCAAGGCTGAGCTTAGCGCCAGCCTGAATTACAAAAGCGAGACCCTTAAAAAAATTAAAAAATTAAAAAATTAAATGTCAGAAAGGAAAGCATTGATTAAAAGTCCTAAAATGCTAACATAAAAGAGTTATTATCGACTAAGGAATTCCAAGAGCCGAATACTTAGAATACTGAAAGCTCTTTTGTCAAGTTACTTCTGACTCCCATCTTCTAGTCAGTGAGATTATGCTTGCATGTAAATTACTGATGAGTATTTAAAATCTTGGGATGGAGGGAATGGTGGAAAATAAGAGTAGCAACAAAAAATGGAACTGACAAGTTTTGTGTTTTATGTGCATCCAGGCATCTGTGTCTTAATTCTTATCTAAAACCTCTGGCTAAAAAATATGGTCTCAGCTTGGAGACATGAGGTTCATGCTAAGAACCTCAATACCCACAATGCAGAGGAGAGGAAGATAATACATATGCAGTGCTCTATTGTTGTAAGACAGGCAGTGAGCTGCAGGAACCATGATGAGCCAATTGTGCTGGGTATAGTAAATTCTTTTTTTTTTAATTGAAATCTTTATTGGTACATTACATATACACATCATGACTGCATTCAACAATGAGAATTTGCACCAGTATATGACACAACTTAATTCTCATTTTTTCCCATAGCCTTACCCACCCTACCACCCCACCCCCTATATACATAAACTTCATTTCTTTCTTTTTTGTTATAATCTCATTATTTTTTCCTTTCACCCTATTTCACTTTGAGTATTTTCTATTTCACAATATATAGCATACATTCTAGAACTCATTTACATCTTTATTTTCTCATACCAGAGAAAAGATATGATATTTACACATCTATGACTTATTTATTTCACTTATGAAGATGTCCTCAAGGTATGTCCATTTAAGTATAAATGATTCAAACTTATCATTTTTTATGGCAGAATAATACTCCATTGTGTAGAAGAACCACAGCTTTTTTTCTTTCTTTCTTTCTTTTTTTTTTTTTTAGGTTTTTTGAGACAGGGTCTCGCTTTTTGGTTCAGGCTGGCCCTGAGCTCAGCTTCAAACTCACATCACAACAATCCTCCTGCCTCTGCCTCCCGAGTGCTGGGATTACAGGTGTGAGCCACCACACCCCGCACTGTGGTATGTGGTATTGATTGCTGCTGGGCGTGAGTCTCCATGGCCAGTATTGTATGTGGTTACCAGAGACTGAACCCAGGTCTCTGCACTTGTAGGACAGGTGCAGGAACTACTGAACTAAATCCCCGGCTCGCACAGTTTTTTTATCCAGTCTCCAGTTGATGGACATTTAAGTTGTTTCCAAGATTTAGCAATCACAAACTGAGCTGCTATAAACATGGGTGCACATATGTCACTGTGATATGAATCTTAATTCTTGTGTGTGTAAATATAGTAAATTCTAATACTTAACTGGAGCCCTAATAGCACTGGTTCAGGAGATTCACACAGGCCCCGCCACACTCTCCAAAAGGAAAGACTTGCTAGTGTTTCCTACAGAGCTTCCACGTGAAGCAGTGTTAATCTAGAAGGTCGTCCATCTTTGTTAAATGATATGCGAACATACAGAACAGTTTCAAATGCATGCAACAGAAAGAAATTTGTGTGTAAACCCAACAAACAGGTTTGTCTCCTTTCTTTGCTTATTGCTTCTTTCCCTGCTCAGTAAAACGTGCAACTTCACACAAAGCTACTTCCTCAAGGTGGCTCTCCAGTTAAACTTCCTAAGGTTTACAAGTCATACGGCTGCTATTCCTGGTTCATCCCAATGTATCAAATGAAAATCGACCTAAATCCATCTCTGCTGTTGACTTTTAGAAATGCTAGTCAATCCAGACACCATTTTCCATGGGAATTTTCAAATGTCATCCAATATCTAAAATTTCAAATCTTTTTCTGGCTCGGCCAGCAGAAGAAAGAATTATAAAAGGAAAACAAAGTCAAAACTGGCATCTGTTTACACTGTGAATTAATGTTTCGGAAAAGGAGGAATAATAGGAGTAGGAGTTAGAAGAAAGTTTTATTTCAAAGGTATAACACTGAGTTGCCAGTGTGTCTGATGTCACCAAACAGCATCATCAGGTATGTACTGGTTTTACATGTCATGAACATACCAGGTCTTAAGGATCCAGTATATCATCTTCTCCCTCTTTAGTTTGAACATTATTAGAAAATTCAATAACTGATTTTAAGAGACAACTACAATAAACAAAAGCTGGCCAATCCTATAATCAGAGCGCACTGTAAGAATTCAAGATTGTAAAACAGAATCACAGAAGTCAAGAAGGCTGAAGTTTTTGGCTTCTCAAAAATAGTTCTCCTTGCTTTATTTTCAAAGAATGAATAAGCACACTGCTGCAAATATCATTATTTTCATAACAGAGCAATCATAGTTTGCTTATACTTAGCCTGTCCTTTCCCCCTGATGCTACCTTTGAAGCACATTAAAATTGGAAAAGTTGCTGGAGAGGACAAAGAACTAGAGTGCCCAAGGAACTTTTTGTTCTAAATCACATTTTAAAAATCTAATAGAACCAGAACCGTTACTTAATTATAAATTGTTTACGCCTTTGTGTTCTCTATTACTTTCCTAGCATCCAATTCCTTAGAGAGACACTGAACACTGTTGATTTTGCCTATGTTCAATGAGTTATTTTGCATTTCACAAATTCTAAAAAAATAACGCAAATCAAAACAATAACATTTAAAGGCGAGAGTTATGACTTGACTGGATTTTAAGTTATTTAATATATGTAAGGCTACTTGATAAATGTTAATTTCCTTTGGAACAAAATCTTAAGGCTTCTGGGTCACTGAAGTCCATTAGTGTTGACCACAGTCTCTTATCACTGTACTAATATAAAGTAAGACACTTCCAGTTTTTAGGAAAAAACTAGAGATTTACATGATATAAAGAGAAACCAGAGTATTTCTTCCAGCTTTTACTGACACTCAAAAGTCCTCTGAAAACAGGAAAAGCATCCTATATTTTTTAATGATTATATGTTCATAATTGTCCTGTTAAAGAAAATAATAATTCTTATACTCAAGCACAGTGGGTAATGCAAGCGAGGTCTAAAGAACAGATTCACATGTTTATCCATGGTAGCCTTAGTTTTCCTTATACAGTACGTTAATTTTTTCTTTTTTTTGAGACAGGGTCTCAGTTTGTAGTTCAGGCTGGTCGTGAACTCACTATGTAGCCCAGGGGAGCTTCAAACACACAGCAATCCTCCTGCCTCTGCCTTCCGAGTGCTGGGATTACAGGCATGAGTCACCATGCCCAGCATCATGGTGTGTGGTACTGATTGCTGTTAGGCATGAGTCACCATGCCCAGCATTGTTGTATGTGGTTACCAGGAATCAAACTCAGGACCTTGTGCTTGCAAATCAGGCGCCAGAACCACTGAGTTAAATCCTTGGCCTTTCTTATACAGTATGCAAGGCTATACTTCAAGCTCTATTAACATAACTCAGAAGGCAGAAATGCCAATAGAACCCAATGACATTCTGCAGGGAAGATATGCTATGAAACATAACTATGTAGGATTAACAGAATCAATTGTATTGTCAATGGTGTTAGGTACAAGGGTAAGACACAACATATCTGAAAAATTCTCTACCCTTAAGGTTCACAATACTTACTTTGCCTATGATGTAAATACTCTGGGTATTTGTTCTGAAACGAGAGACCTTATGTTCAATGCTATAGCAATTTTAGAACTAGTGACAGAAGAGGAAGGGAAAAAAAGCAAAGAATATATTCCTAGCGAGGCATGGTTGTGAACGCCTGTAATCCTAGCTCTCTGCAGGCTGAGTTAGGAGGATCACAAATGTGAGCCCAGCCATGAGAACTGAGTGAATCCTATCTCAAAATAAAAAGTACAAAAAAAGGCCAGGGATGTGTATCAGTGCAAAGGCCCTGCTGGGTCATCATAGATCACAGTTTTTAGGCTATATTAGGGGAGGAGTATAAAGAAACTGACCCCCAATAAGTGGTTATAAGTTTAATATTAAGGAAAAGAAATAGAAAAACATGTTAACAGTAAGTTGGCTATGTAACACTCTTTACTAGTCAATTAAGTTGTCAAATGCAACTATTCAAATAATGACATTACATTTCCACTCTTCATCATGTTTACAGAAATTTCTTTTTTGCTTAGCAGCCCAGAAGGTCCTTTGTAATGAAGTTCAGTAACCTCACCAGATTATGTCTCTATTCTAATCACTCTGGCTGGAAGGGTAAAGCTTTCAGTTACTGAAGGGTAGGAAGCCAGGAAATTCTCTTTTGCTTACACGAGTATAAAGGTTCCATTGTACAACTGGCTATATCCTTTTATTTTTTTGCCCATTCTCACATGTTGTCTTTAAAATATTGAGTTATCTAAAGAAAAAGAATCTGGAAGGCTGAGGGTTGAGTCAAGGCATACTCAGTGCTAAAAGATCGCTCTAGAGTTTAAAAATCTCAACATAGTTGCAACACAGACTCGGTGGTTAGGACTCTAAAGTAAATTTAACTTTCACAGCAATCAGCACACTGCTTGAGATTCCCTAAGGGGTTCCTCCTCCCCAGGATGTGATCTACATTTCCCAATATTAAGCAAGTTATGCTTCATTGTTTGTATTTTAGGGCTTAGGCTTGTGCCTAATTTCACTAGAGATGACCTTCTTTTTTTATTTTCCCATCCTCTTGTTTTTCCTGAGTATCAAAGGACTAAGAGTAAATTCTTTCACTCTTCTTACCTTTACCTGAAGTCTCTTCCTCACACATTATATTTTGAGATGAGCTAATCTTTAAGGAAATAAATTATAAGCTTGATAGGTTTTAATGCATCAGGGAGTGAAAGATAAAAAACCAACATCAGCAGTGTGAAAGAATTGCTTTAGAGGAAGGCTGTGCCAACAACGACATTTGTTTGGAGATCTGTTCCAGCAGCCATGCCAGATCAGTTACATCACTTGGATTAAAAGTAGTTGCAGAATGCTGTCCAATAATATAAGTGACTTCCCTGGGGCCTTGCAATTAGGTTTTACTACTTTACCAGTATTGGGATTACTGCTATAACCTGACCATCACTGAAGTCCCTTTAGTCTTCCACATGATTTGGCCCTCATTTGTTGAAATATTACGTGCATAACTGCCTTTACTTTTCCATCTGCTGCAACTCAGGTTCAAGTATCTCCTCCACTTTCAGGAAATATGATTAAGTGTTTTTAAGGATTATACTTTGTGGATGTAGGTATAATATATAGTTAATTATGATACACATTGTACAGTATAAAAGTGAATTATGTTTTTGTTTTGTTTTGTTTTTTATGGTACTGGATTGAATCCAGACCTTCATATTGAGCTACAACTCCATTTCTTCTCACACTTATTTTTCTTCATTTTTTTTTTAAAGACAGGGTCTCCCAAATTTGCTAAATTGCTCAGGCTAGAATCAAACATGTCATCTGCCTCTCCCAGCTTCCCAGAGTGCCTGTATTACAGGCATGCACTATCATGCCAGGTTTGAATTATGTTTCAAAAATATCCATGTACAGACTAGTAGTATATACACCAAATTGATCCACAGGTAATTATTTCTTTATAGTTTCCAAATTATTTTCAGTAAGTATATTATTACATAATCAGAAAAAAATGACAAAAATGAGCTATTCATAGTGTAGACATCAAAGAGAGATGGTATTCAAGTGAACAGATCCTCTTACTTCTTTCCCAATTGTTCCTAGTCCCTGAGTTTTCATCAACTCTCATTAAAAGTTTGGGTTTCTGTAGCTTCCAAACTTGTATAAATCTCTGGACCTTACATCACACTGTGGTTGATTCTTTGGCTCGTACAAACACATTCTGTCTCCAAATGTTCAATTCCAAGTTGGTTGGTTTGGCTGATCACCTGCCACTCACCAGCAGCCCGCTGCTGGCTATATTGTTTGAATTTGTGTTTCGATCGGGTCTCTCTAGCTTCTGAAAGCTCTCATTTCAGCTTCCTATGGGTAATCTATTTGGAGTTCTGTCAAAAGCCATCTACAATGTATTAAAAAAATCCAGAAGGTTGAAGACATGGGACTTAGAACTAGACAGGGTTCCAAAGGCTGGCAGCAGTAAACCCATGTGTTATTTCACGTGCAGCACAACTTAGAGCCGCCAGTGATGAGTGATCCGGAAGTCAGAAGTGATGGTTCTGCACATCCCGAACCTCCACACCACAAAGAGGACAGACGGTATGTCAATGGCAGATTTTGAACTTACTCGAGGGCTGGATGCTGCCCTCCACCAACTTCCCACAGGACACTAATCAACAGACAACATAAAATTTGAGTGTTTGATAAAGCATTGTGGTGAGTAAGGAGATTAAGACTTTAATTACTTTTTATTTTTTTGCAATAATTAAAATTGTAGCAATAGAAAGTTACAGTTAGGATAAAGCCCCTCATTCCCAAAGATATTTTAAAGCATATCTCAGAAAGGAACATTAAAAATTACTCACCATAGTACTCCTTCGCATCATGCATTCACCTCTGAATCAGGCCTGCCATTTAGCTCGGTGAAGCTCCAGCATGCTCAAGACCCTGCTGGGTTCAATGCCCACACCACACCAAAGGGATCTCTCAAACTCTGTACAGAATTCTGTTCTCTCTGGTCACTGGATCAGGGATCTACTTTCTTACTTTTGTCTACCTCTTGTTCTGCCTACTCTCCTCACATCATATTAATAATAATAAAGGACATGAAATCTTGAAGGGCTTTCAGTTTAGTTCAGTGATAAAGCACTTGCTGAGCAAGTGAAAGGCCCTAGGTTTAATCTCCAACACCTAGGGAGAGCAGGAAGAAAACAAAACAAAACAACCCTTGAAATTATATGTACTACAGTTTCCTCATTTTTAAGAAAGGCACTGTGAACATCTACAGAGAACAGAATATTTCTTAAAATATGTTCCATGTTGGAAATTGATTTCAAGTATACCTACTATATAAAAGACCAGAACACAGGCTGGGCTGAGTGAAATTTATTTTTCTCCCAAAAAGGAAGAATACATAAGGGAATGGTGGAGACCGTGGGTGAAGAAAAAAATTCCTTCGAGGCATGGTAGCTCACACCCGTAATTCCAGCACTCAGGAGGCAGAGACAGGAGGACTGCTGTGAGTTTAAGGCTCACCTGGGGTACATAGTGAGCTCAGGGTCAGCTGAGCTCAGTGAGCTCAGTGAGTTCAGGGTCAGCCTGAACTACAAAGTGAGACTCTGTCTCAAAAAAAAAAAAGAAAAACTAAAAAAAGAAAAAGAAATCCTCACTTAAAATTCTCAGGTACCAGGGATAGGGATGTTGTTGCTCAGTAAGTTCAGTCCTGGGGACTAAGAATAAAACAAAAATCTACAGATGCCAAAATGAGAATGAAAAAAGGGGTCTTTGGTAAAATTCTTTTTTAAAAAATTGTGTTGTTTTGAGAAAATACCATATGTCTTCACAGATAAATTGGTTAATAGATAAGTTATTTTTCAAAAATTTAAAAAATTATCATTACTTGGTCTCTAAATTCAGAAAGGAGAATTATCAAGCAGTAAGCTCAAATATAAGTCTTACCTAACAGTGGGCCTTTTCCATAAACTAAACTGAAAAGCTCCTTTCCTACTGCTCGGAAATCTAATGTCCTGATTAGAAGAAAGCAGAGGGGAAACTGGGTGACTGTCTAATTGACAAGGAAAATAAATTCCTATTTTAAGAAGATATTTTAAAGCATATCTCAGAAAGGAGCATGGAAGGGCCCCACTGATTCTACAAATCTTGTTAAGCAGATGGTTAAGCCCAGTTGATTAGATACATTGGACTTTTTCTACTTAAATAACCACAGTAAGCACAACATAATGTTCATCTAATATAATGCCAATGAACACATAACAGGATTTCAAAAATTTTTATTTTGATTCACTGAATCTACAATATGAGCTTCAATAACTTTACTCAAAAACCATACAACAAAACTGAAATGGCAATAATTTGATAGTCTAGCTTTTCTAAATTATAAATCATGCACTTTCATTTTAAGAAACCAGAAGTAAACAATCTCAGTTTAAAATGTCTTGGTTAAAAAATGTGTCCCCCATAAGAGGTAAACAAAGTATATACTGAATAGTTGTTTCTAAAAACATGAGCTGACCAGCCCTGAGGTTTCTTACTGAGTGTAATCAAAATAAGTTATTGAATCTTTTCAGTATTCTCCTTCAACATGACCAGACCAAGCCTTCTTAGTCTCCTCCCTTCCCTATGTTGTCTAGTATCTCAGCCATGACCGCCTCAATCCACTTTGCCAATTCTTCCTTTTATTTCATCAGTTCCATCTGCAGAATGACAGCATAACTGTCTTCGCTGATGCCACTACAAAATCATGCCATCCAGCCTTAGCTAAACAATGGATTTATTCACCAAATACTTTCATTCATATGAGACTTCTTCCCTAGGGAAGCCGATCAGGCTAGCTTCCTGCCTTTGGTAGGACTTCCCTCTTACTGTTCTAATATCAGTGAAGTAAGAAATTCCTTCTGAAATCATTGCCACAACTTATCTCTTCTCCATCACAAAGATTCTTTCAATGTTTTTCCCTCTTCTTTTATTCTGCCTGGGGGAAAAAGGATTCCTATTCCTTTCAATACTGATCATTTCACCTTTTCATTTCACCTTCCTTTTTATATCTTTTAACTCCAACCTCAATGACTCTTTCAACCTCAGATAAATCTTAGGTCTGTTTTATTCTCACCATTCCTACATACACTCATATCCACCCCCTTCACAGATCCTACTTTCCAACTTAATTTTCATTTTCCACTGTCCTTTTAACATTTCTCATATTACCGTATTTTTTGGAAACATCTTATTCCAAATGGCTGATTACCTCCACTATCTTAAAATTTTTTTCTTTCAATTCTAAGACACTCCCAGGAATTCCTGAATTTCTTTCACCATTTGTGTCTCCTTTATTGACTCTTGTTCTTGAAGTTTTCCCCAAAATACTGTCAAGGCTTATTTTCTGTCCTTATCTTTTCATACTTCATTCTGTTTGGAGAGCACAGCCTTTCTTAGAGCTTCAAGTGATTATTTCAATGAAAATGATGTCTTTAGTCCCATCTATACTGACTCTCAGATCCAAATTCCCAACTACTTATTAGTTATCTCTAATATTCTTCCAGTTCCTTGAGCTAAAATATGTACCCAAACCTTCTCCATTCCTGTATTTCCTACTTTTATTAATTATATCTCCAACCTTTTGGTCAGTCTCAGGACAAATTCTCCCAGCCATTTAGAATCCTTACTTCCAACTCTTAGCCAGCCCTGTGTCTTATTTAGTCCATCATCACCCTTCAGCTTCTCTGAATGGTTCAGTGCTTAAGAATACAATCTGCCTTTGTTTTACAGACACCAAGAGGCGAGCAACTCTCTTCACTACATGCTCCTAACATGATGCACAGGCCCAAAACCAATGGACCAATGACCATGGACTGAAACCTTCAAACTTATGTGTCTAAACAAAGCCCTCCTCCAGGGGTAAGGACCCAACCTGGGACATATATTAGGTAAGCGCTCTACAACTGGGCTGTATCCTTATTCCTAAACTTTTTTCCTTTTTATTTGTCTTGGGTATTTTGTCACAGTAATAAGTATAGAAAATTTAGTGATTTGGTTTCAGATTCAATGTCACAGCTAGCTTTCCAGATTATATCACTTGTCCCTCTTTTGCTCTTATTTGCAGAGAGAAAATATCATGTGAGACACAGTAAAAGGGCATCATCCTCAAATCAGAGAAACTTTACCTGAAACCAGCAATCCTGGCACATAGATTTTGGGCTTTGAGCTTCTAGTTACTGCCTGTTATTTAAATTCCCCCCTCTTCAATCCAAGAATAGGTTAGATCAAGGTTTTTTAGAGTATCAGCGAAGAGCATCCACTGTTACTGAAAACACATTTCATAGAAGGGATACTCGGTTTATACCTCCAGTCAAACTAAAACTTAAATAAGAACAGAATATATTACCTAAGGCTTATGATAACATTTTAATGCTTTTCATTGTGTTAAATGCATATGTTCTGAAATCTTTTTTTTTTTTTTTCCCTTTTAATCTCTACGGCGCTTCTCCTTACATGTATATACTGTGGACGGCAAGTCCTGAAATCACAAATGGACTTGAATTCCAGGTCCCTCATTTATTAGCTTTGTATTTCTGAGAAGGTTTCTATAATTAGTTTAAACCTTAGTTTCTGCACCTGTAAATCCAACTGTTGCTAGATGTCAAAGGACTAATGTATATAAGGTACCATACAGAATGCTTGGCATTCAAAAATGAATAAAGCCAAAGCATTGCTATTGTTAGTACTACTGCCTTTCTTCTTTTGTCCTTCTCATATGTCTGCTCATCAAGGGTGTCAATTCCCTCCATAAAGACTGGGTGACACTGTCGTCTCTTCAAAACCCCTTTACTGGCTCCTCACAGATTGAAGGATAAAACCAAAACTTCTTATGATTTTGAAGGCTGCCTAGAAATTATACCAATCTCAGCTCTTCTTTAACATACTCAAGGATACTTTTTTCTAAAACTGACCTTAAAAATGTGAGCAGAGTCTGATTTTTTTTTTGTCTAAGTTGTTGTCTTCCCCCTAAATATGAAGAATTCATCAGGGCATTTAATAAACTTTTATGGAACTTCATTCATGAGTCAAAATTGTTCAACATGTCTTGGCTTCTGTAGGCTTTTGAAGTGAGTGTTTCAGATGCTCATGATTGCTCTTGCCTCACAAACCAATTCCTATATAAGACTTGCCTAGGTTCAGGACAAACATTTACTTGAACCTTTCTTCATTTGGCTGATAATAAGCTCTGTATTTAGAAGCCAAAAACAAGGAACCTGGCACAATTTCAAAGACAGCAGGTGGAAGAAAAGGTAAGCCAAATGCCTTATATATACTGAAAAAAGAAAAACAAAAACCCTAACATCCACTGTGGTGATAATGTGAAACTGTAAAAACATCACTATTCCTTAGATTCAAGTTATTCTTGTATAAGTATTCCATAAAGCAATCAATGATCTAGTATCAAATAAAATAAGCTGTCAAAGTTTCCTATTTTATGTTGCTTATTGACTAGATTGTTTAAATCCATTTGGAATAGTGATTAAATACTGAATTAAGTAAACAGACTGGGTAGAGATCAAAGTCTCTGTTCATATTTTTTTTTTGCTGTTTCTTTCTCATATTTTGTTAGTAATTTGCAAACCAAGCTAATGTAATGTGTTATTTCATGAACAATATATATTCCTTAGTGAGAAAAGGTAACAGGTTCTCAGTGTCTACCATATCCAATCAAAACTAATGTAAAAAACCCATCAGGTCTATTTTCTAAACAATGCTTAAATTGTGTGAGAAGGAAGGAGAGGGTAAAGAGAATATCTATATGTCTGTCTATTTACCTAGATTAAAAGGAAGCAGAACAAAGTATTAGATTTCACTGTTCCAGTGAACAATTCAGAACTGAGTCACTTGGAAGGTAAAATCTGGACTTCAGTAATATCATGATGACTAACCTTATTTAATAAAAAGGACAAATGAAAAAGAACTCACTGAACTTAAGCAAATGTCACTAGTTCTCTTAGCAAAGAACACATTAAAAGTCAGTCACTAGTTCTGAGGAGAAGCACCTTAGAGACTTAAAAAAAGATTTCAGAACAAGTGCATGTAGCACAATGGAAGACATTAAAATACTAGCACTAACCTTACATAATACATCCCATTCTTACTTACGTTTTAGTTTAGCTCAGGGTAAACACTAAGCAACCCTTACCTAAAATGCCAGAGACAAGATGTTTCAGATTTAGATTCCTTTGGGTTTTAAAATATGTATACAGACATAAAGAAATATCTTGGGGATGAGACCAAATCTAAACACAAACTTTGTTTATGTTTCACATACAGTTTGTCCCAGTAGCCTGGAGATAATTTCACACATTTTTATTGTCCCTGTGTTCTGACTGTGAGCCATCACATGAACCACATGTGCCATTTTTTCAATCCAAGCACTAACTAGGCCTGACCCTGGTCTTGCGGATTGGATGAGACTGAGCTTATTCAGGGTGGTCCGGCCATATACCTGGTGTGAAATTTTCTAGGTGTGGTAACATGTCTGCACTTAAAAAGTTTCAATTTTGGGAGTGTTCATGATTTTGGATTTTTAAATTCAGAATTTTTAGTCTGTACTAAATTAATGTAAATTCCTATTAAAGGATGTTCTTTGCCTCTTTAACCTGTAGATACTCTGACTTAGGAGAGGGTTTGTAAATGGCCAAAGTTAGGTTTTTAAGCTCACTTAGACTTCCAAATAATAAATGAAACTGTTTATATGTAAAAAGCAATAAAATAATTGCTTCTCAATCACTTCAGAAACCATCTTAACTACCAAGCAAATGTTACTCTTTGGAGTGGTACTATCCAGACTTTAAAAATCATAATCTAAACTGGAGTGATGCTATAAAAACAAAACGTGCATGCTTTACACTGTGCTTGTGACAATAAGTTATTATGTAGCCAAGTGACATCACAATAAACTACACAAAGCTTTTGTATAATTTCAAAAAGAGGGAAACAATTGTGGGAGGATTGAGTTATCCCACTGTAGCAACGCTGAACTCAAAAGAATCCCAGCAGTGATAACACGTGTTTACATTTCAAATTGACCATATAATGTCAGCAAAACATTTCAAATACGTCAAAGTCATTTTAGTTGTATTAATTTTGTTAAGTGATTTTATAGCTACCAAAGAGCTGTATGCCTATATGAGTTAACTCTGTACCTCACAACTTATTTCTCAGTTTATTGCTTTCTAGAGTTCCTTACACTGGTCAACTTATTCTGGGATTACAGGCCTATGGCATTTCTTCTCTGCCTGGAATATTCTTCCCATATATTTTGCACACAATTAGCTTCTTCTCATTATTCAGGTTTTACAAAATACTCTCTCCTCAGAAGGATCTTCTCTTTCCACTCAATCTAAAGTAGCTCAACAACCCCACTGAGCAAAAGTCAGCTTCCTTATATTCTTGGCACTTCTCACTATGCTACACTTTCTTACTGAGTCATTCATTGCTTCACTCTCCTCCAGTCCACACTATCACTAGAATGAAAGCCCTTCTCACCGGCTCCACTCCATGTTCTGGCACCAAAGGCAATGACTACGCATAAAAGACACATTCATCCAAATAACTTCTGCATATCTGAATGAGTTAATGAGGTAAAGGCCTCCAGATACCTGCCGACATAGTCCTTTGTGGTCGTTGTGGTTTTCACATAAACTAACTGAAATCATTTGTCAGACAATTGGGAAAATTTAAACCATTAGTAGATATCTGAGTCAATGAAGGTTATAGTATTAATATATCTTAGATTTGATGATAGTATTGTGGTTATCCTTTTAAGTAAAAGAAATATATTGAAACACTTATGGGAAAATGATATGATAAATGATTTGCATAAAGTAATTGTGTGAGCACGCATGCGTTTGTGTGCACGTGTGCATACAGGGATAGAGGTGAGGGTAAAAAGTGAAATAAGATTGGTCATCTCTTGATAACTTATGAAGTCATGTACATGGGATTCAGTAAAACATCCCTCCAACCATCACAATGGTTTTCAATTTCAATAAGGAAATATTAAGGATATAAAATATAAATTTATGCTTACTTATTCCCGCTGAAAAAAGAGCCTGGAGGATAGAAATTGAACAGCCTTCAAATGTCATTTTTTCACTTTTCAGCTTGAATAAATAAATTAATAGCAGAGGATGTCACTGACAAATTAAAAGATCAGATTTATGAGTTTGGATTTTTTCCTTTGTGACAAGTATTGTCAGTTCTTTCCACTTCTGCATGAGTAGATGAAAGTTCTATAGCTTCACTGAGCATCAAGATAGGCAAGCAGAATGGGAGGAAATAAGAGCCACACAATGAAGAAACAGAGAAAAGTTAGAGGGACATCACCAATGATTTTGTGAAGAAATGGTTTCTAAAACAAACACATAGGGAAAAAAAAGAAAAAACACAACAAACAAGCTACTCTATGAGCTATGGTAAAGTAAGCCAAGATGGCCTGCCCACATGGAAAAATCCATCTACTTTTGCTCTCAAAGTTACTGTTTAACCCTATCTTCTCTTACAATAAGACTCACAAAGGAAAAGAGGGAAAATGAGTATATTTTACTCTAAGAGAAATACAGAAACAGTGAGTCCTGAATAATACAAATGAAATATGATTCGATTCTCTTGGTACCTGACCTGAAGGTTTTACAGGGAATGAAACCACTGCTGGTTAAGCTATCCTGAAAAGCAGCTCAACACAATTACTCAGGGGTCATCAATATTTCAAACTAAGTTTGAATGGTGATGTTTTGTTAAAGATTTAACAGATTTACCAGATCACTTTTCACAAGCACTTATGAAATAAGGAGAAACATATAAGCAGATATTATTTTAATGTTCAAATAAAGGAATAAAAAAGAGAGTGAAGTTTTAAGGACCACGCCAAAGAACCAATATTCTGTTCACTTTTTAAAGTAAAGACTGAACATTTTGAATATATACACATATTGAATATCCTGGAGCAGGGCAGGCTCTACAAGCCAGGGCTATCCAATAATGTTTTTATTCAGTTCCCAATTTAATCACAAATTTCTGGCCTCCTCCAGGTTCACTGAAAAACATGACATCATTAAAAACTTTAGCAGAGCTGCCGGCTTTGAGTCAATTGTAAACATTCTTTTTCTTTAAAGAAACTAAAATAGGGTTGATTTATATTTCAATTAAGTGCAAAATTATTTTAGAAACTAAACAGTGAGACTGCCATGCCAAACTACCTTATTTTTTTGTCCCTAGTCCATATACTCTCTCTAAAAATGCTGATGTTACTGAAGCAATGTAGATAATTACCTCAAAGGAGACAGGAGGAGTGGGTGGAAATGGAGCTTATGATAGAATGAATGCTTAGCAAGTGGGAGGCCCTCTGTTCAATCTCCAATATTTGCCCCCAAAGCGGCTATTCACTAAAAGCCTGTCTCTAGCCATTTACCGCCCAAAAGAGTATAGGCTAAAACCAGAAGCTGTCAGAAATGCAGTTGGCCTTCAGCACACAATGGACCAATCTCTCAACTGTGGAAATTTCCATTTTTTGAGTTGAACACTTGGTAACTCAATTTCTCAAAGGTCAAAGAGTATCCTCAAAGGAAATCTCAGAGGAAGGTGGAAAATGGGCTTAAGAATTACCTATAAGTAACTGCTTAAAACCACAGAAAATAGATTATTTCTTATTTTCTACTTTAAGAATGAACCAGCAAATCTTCAAGAAAACAAAGGAACAATAATTATCACAGCCCATATAAGAAGTCTGGGATAGAGTCAGTCTGAGCTTCTGAAGAGGAAGCAAGAAGCATGAGAATGTGGAACCTGAGGCAGAGGCCAGAGTTTAACCCTAGCTCCAGTACTAAGACTCTACCACCTTCAGATTCCTCACTTCTCTCAACTTTGGTTTCTCCTGTGATGTGAAGACCAGAGGACATGATCTGTAAAGCCGTGGTTACAAAATTCTAACAAGACTTTTTGATTCTATAGCTTCTATATTATAATTTCAGATTACTAAATTTCTAGTCATAATGATGTTCTTGAAGTAGCTGGTATTGTAGTCATTCAGTAACATTCACTATAATCAACCTATAAAATGTAGAGAACTGATTATTATCTTTTAGAAATACTTTCAACAAAAAAAGATTCAGTATGTCATAAATTAACATTAATAATCTAGAACTTGGGCCAGGGATTTAGCTCAGTGGTTCTGGCATTTGTCTTGCAAAAGCAAGGACCCGGGTTCAATCCCCAATTAACCACATACAATACTGGGCATGGAGACTCACGCCCAGCAGCAATCAGTACCACATACCACAGTGCAGGGCGTGGTGGCTCACGCCTGTAATCCCAGCACTCGGGGAGGCAGAGGCAGGAGTTTTGCTGTGATGTGAGTTGGAGGCTGAGCTCAGGGCCAGCCTGAACCACAAAACGAGACCCTGTCTCAAAGAAAAAAAAAAAAAAAGATAATAATAATAATAATAATAATCTAGAACTTAATTGACTGGAATCTCTTCAATTTCATTTCTAAAAAATTTTAAATTGCCAACACATTAACTATTAACTTAATATTTGGTATTATATTAAAGAACTGAACATCAACAAGTTTCTACAGCAAACTGCTGGAGATATTATGAATATGGCACTTAAGGTCTCTACCAGCTACTATTCCCCACGTTAACGATATATTAAACATTTTTAGTTTCTTTTTTCAAAGAAGCTATTTAAAAATATAACCCAACCTCTAAGATTTGTATTCTTTATTATATATAAATTATACCTCAATTTTTCAAAAAGCAAATACAAGGCAAAGTTAACAAAAAAATCACCCAAATGCAATTCAATTAAAAGATTTCTTGTTGGTCATGGTGCCAGACACCTCTAAATCCAACATTCAGGAGACTGAGGCAGGAGAATCGCTGTGAGTTTGAGGCCAGGATAGGCTATCTAGTGAGTTCAAAGCCAGCTTGACCTGCACACAAGGAGGTCCTGTCTCTGGGTTAGTATAATTTTCTGTTAGGTAAGTATAATTTTCTTTTTTTTTTTTTCTTCTCAGTTTTATATTAGGGGATGTCAGCTTTTGTTATTGGTGATTCTTAGTCTTTCAAATGAAGAGAACACCTTAAAGCCCATAATTTTTAGAAAGTTTTCTGAAGCTATATGGATTCATTAAGCCATCTGTGAATAAATTTATGATTCAACATGCATAAGAGCCTTTTCCATCTCTTTTTTTCCATGCATTCCATACTAAGCTGCTTATTTAAAATAGAAACTAAAATTATCTAATCAAATATTAGATGTCCAATTTCAAAAGTAATGTATTGCAGGGTCGAGGATTCAGCTCAGTGGTTCTGGCATCTGCCTTGCAAGAGCAAGGGTCCAGATTTGATCCCTGGTAACTACATACAACAATGCTGGGCATGGAGACTCAGAACACCAGCAATTAGTATCACATACCACAGTGCCAGGATTGGTGGCTCACACCTGTAATCCCAACATTTGGAAGGCAGAGGCAGGAGAATTGCTGTGAGTTCCAGGCTGAGCTCAGAGCCAGCCTGAACTACAACGTGAGACCCTGTCTCAAAAAAAAAAAAAAAAAAAAAGTCATGTATTGCATTCTCATTATTTATAACTGTTAAATAGGTAATTTATTAAAAATACTAATTTTGAGTTTTTTCGTAGTAGATTAGAACAGATTAAAGAGACGCAAAAGTGGTAATGCAACCCGTTTGCTCAACAGTTCTGATTTCAAAACCTTCCGAACTGAATGTTCTGTTAAAAGTGCACAAAGACATGAGTGTTTGTACATATGAGAGCAGTTCTACAAAGGCTGGAACTCAGTTTTCCTCAGTGTTTTCAAAACCAAAAACTGTCTGGTACACAGTGAGTGCTCAACAAATATTTACTGAATGAATTAATGTTCACTATAAATAATACTGTTAATTACATTGAATATTTGGAGACTAAATAAATTGTACATCGATACAAGAAGAAAAAGAGAATAGATTTTTTTTTTTGTACCAGGGATCAAATTTGTGACCTTGCCCTTATGAGGTAAGTCCTAGAACTACTGGGCTAAGTCTCTCACTCCAGAAAAAGAGGTAGAAGAAAATGGAAAAAAACCTTTTGCAAATAAGGAAGAGAGCTTTTGCAACCAAAGAAAGGTAAATGGTAAAAAAGAGTAAGATAAATTGTGTACAAGTCCAAATTTCCTATGATGAATATTAGGTAATCTAAAATGTTCCAATAAAAGTTCTGCAAGAGAAATATACAGCTGTTAAAAAGAATGAAGTTTATCTATATATGTATCTATAAAAGTTTATCATTAAGATCTTAGGTGCTAAAATTTAAAAATTAAATATACCTTTAATTTTATAAATAAGTAATTTGATTTTATATTTATGTTAAAATATACAGTATGATTCTCTGTTTGTGTTTAAATTATAGCCATACATTACACATAGAGAAAAGTATGTAAAATGTATGTCAAACTATTAATGGTACTACATATCTCTTTCATGTTTTACTTTCACCTTCCACTTTTTACTCTGAAGGACTTTCATATTACCTGACTTATTTACAAATAACACATATTACTTTAATTAAATCCACCTAGAATAAAAGTCCTGAAAGGAAGATGCACAAAAACACAATTGGATACTTTTTTTTGTTTTTTTAAGTTTTTCGAGACAGGGTCTTGCTTTGTAGTTCAAACTGGTTCTGAACTCAGCCTCAAACTCAATAATCCTCCTGCCTCTGCCTCCAAAATTCTGGGATTATAGGCATGAGCCATCCGGCCCGGCACTGTGATAAGAGGTACTGATTGCTGGTGGGCGTGAGTGACCATGCCTGCTATTGTTGTATGCAGTTACCAGGATTGAACCCAGGACCTTGCACTTGCAAGGCAGGCGCCGGAACCACCAAGCTAAATCCCCGGCCCCACAAGTGGTTACTTCGGAGTGCTGAGATTAGGGCATTTTTTTCTTGTTACAGATTAGTTTACTCAATAAATATGTCACTCTAGGTAGTTTTCTTTTCCTTTTCAGAGAGATAGGTAAAATTTACCTTTTATGGTATTTTACAGCATTTATATACTGTCTCAATTTTATATATCATCCCTACCTTTGTAATTAGCACCAAGTAGCAATATAAAGTTGAAAACTTCAGTATACTAATGTATGTAATAGAACTGATGTATGTTCAACCTGAAGCTCAGAGGTTATATGATGTCAAGTTATACAATTGTGAAAGGGAAAACTAAGGCAGCTCCCTTAAAAGTGCTATTTTAGATACTGTACAACAGTTATGAATATCTGTGCACCAAACAGCATAACTGTTAATAACACAAAGTAAAAACTACAGGTAGTACAAGATGAAATGTACCAAAACTTTCTTTTTAGATAAAAATAGTAACAGTCTACTTAAACAATTTAATGCATAAGATATATGGTGGATTGTGTATATTCTGTAACTTGAAAATTCAAAAACAAAAGCTTATCAAATGCCCTAAGAAAACTTACTCTACTAAGTCACAAAGAAAACCTCAATACATTCTAAGTAGCAAAAATAAAGAAACTATTTTCTAGTCCCATAAATATGGAAGAAATGATGTATAACTTCTAAGATTAGGCCCTAAAAAGCGACAAGTTTCCACCTACTTCTTCTGGAACATTTACTCTTAGAACTCAGCTACTGTGTATTTAGAAGACATTTTCTAGTCTGAAACCCTGGCAGAGGTTTCATTAACAGCCAGCATCAGCTGTATATTGGTAAGGAAGGCCCAACCATCAACTAACAGATGGAAACTCCATAAAGTACCCCAACATGCAGAAATGAAGCTAAGAGAGGAAAGAAAGGTGGGCCCTTTCCTCCTCAGGAGCGGACAGGTCCTTATGGAGTAGGATTTAGAGGTCCCTGAAGGAGGAGCAAGTGACTCAAGGCACACAGGCAGAGTCCGGCACTGCCCAGGGCTGGCTCCAGCTCACTCACCTGGGAGCTGCACACGGAGACACGGGCTGTAGAGCTGTGGGTATGATTGACAGTCCCAATGGCTGGATCTGGAAGAGAATCCCCTCCTCATTCTTTGTCGGCCACACCCCCACCCTCCTCTCACTTGTTTGAAGAAATGTGAGTGATTTAGGAACTTGTAGTGTTTGGACCTCTGCCCTGGATGATAATGAACAACTTGGTTTCTGCATATGGCTATTTAGTGACATATTTACTTTCTGAAGTCAGAGTATTAGAGTACTAATTTTCACTGAGATCCTGGGTAGTATCATGCATGGTATATAGACAGGTCTGGCAAATTTAAACCTTTGTGCCTTCTTTAACTCTTTTAAAAAAAAAAGCATCCCAAGCAAAAACCACCTTGATGGGCTCAATCCATACAACACACTGAAGAAATAGTAACAAAATAATTGTTCCTATAAGTCATTCATTTTGGTTTGTTACAAAGCAATAAACAGATTTCACCATATCCCTGTTTTAACAAAGTAAAGCCAGAAAGGGGTCCGGGGACCAACGGCATGGTGGAGGAACAGGCAGAGTGAAGACATGCCAGCGGCAAGGTCTTAGTAACCTTAATGAACATAGGCATTATATGTCCTAAAAATGAACTAAAGATTAACATTATCAACCAGAATGAAAAAGAGAAAGGAGAACTAGAAAAGGAGGAAAAGAAAGGGTATTGAACAAATAAACTGTATTATGTAACCATAATAACCACGTGCCAACTCAAGATGATTATAACATGCATGCACTATAAATGCCTATTAATAAAAATAAAGCAGAATTAACCCTTAGGGTGGGGGCATATGCCTATAATCGCAGCACTCAGGAGGCTGAGGCAGGAGGACTGCTGTGAGTTTGAGGCCAGCCTAGGCTATACAGTTAGTGCAAGGCCTCAGTGAACTACACAGCAAGACCTTGTCTCAAAAACCAAAACAACAACAACAAAAGCCCCTCATGGCCCTCTGAGCTGCCTCGGTATGTATTGTACAGTAATATTAAGTGGATGCAGGCTACTGAACTTCTTTCTATAAAGATGTTTTACTCATTCCTCTACCTCTTCACTTCACTGCCTACTCTGTCTTTGAGTGCTTCTGACATCTGGTTTCCCATTTGTTGGTTTATTCTGGCCAAATGAGGGTTCAGGGAAGACTCTGACTGACCTTTGTGACAATGCTTATTTCTAGGTTCTTACAGAGCAACATAATCATCACTGTCACCGATATCTACTGGGCACCAGCAACAGGAGCAGCAACACCTACACTGCCATCATCTACTGGAGGCAGCCAGGTAATGCACTATACCTTAGAGGCATAATCTGATGCAGAACGAACTCCTGAGGGGCTTCACCATTATCCTTATATCATAAAAATGCTCACTTTACCCAAGGTCAAACAGCTGGGAAGTGGAAGCTCCAGATTCCAACTTGACTTCAAGGCTCTCTCTATAATTACTACACATATGGCTCCTTCTGATAAAGGAGACTGAGGTAGCAGTCTCTTTCAGTTTTTAAAAATCTTCATTGTTTTTTTTTTTTTTTTTTTGCATTTAAAAAGAATTTCCTACATAAAAGAAAACATTTAGAAGGGAATAAATTAAAAAATATAATTTATATAATTTCATATTCTTCCATAAAAGAACAGAGCAAACTTTACAACCAATGTACCTGCACTCAATAGCAATTATTCAGATTAGTTGCACCTGGTGATTCATGACATTTAAACCCCTATGAAGAAGAACATTGGGCTGAAAAGTTTCCTGATAAAAAGTAAAATAAAAATAAAAAACTTTTCTTGTATCAAATAGACAATATAATTAAGAAGAAATTTCAAAGATAAGTAGTATAGATTTTTTAGTGTTATTTGTAAAGAGAAAAACATTATCTAAAGAGACTTTATCATGTGGCTAGCATGAAAAATTCACACCACTCCCCTGGGTCAGGGTGTGAACCTATGGGTGGATGCTGTGAAGAGAGTGAAAACTCAGAAAGGGGTGAAATAATACATATTAAGGATTATGGTTTATAGCCTACACATCACATTAAATGAAACTCCCATTTCGTGCACTTTGCACAAACTTTTTAGACTATGTAATAAACAGCCATGAATTGAGATTTATAGACATATACTTTAAGACACTGTAGTCATTTCATGATTTTTTTTTTTTTTTT
>PVIR01026273.1:0-24216 GCA_004026965.1 Petromus typicus | reverse complement strand
GATGGCCTCTTTCTCCAGTGTCAGAGGTGTTGCTGACGTGCTGCTGAATCCATCAGTGTTCCCTTCTGTTTGTTTATTGAGAAAGTTTAAGGGAGAATTCAGCTGCTTGCTTCCCCTGGGCTTTAATTCCTTGAGTTTTCATTCGCATTCAATACTACAGAATTTTTCTAAGACTCTATGACAGGTTTTTAAAGCAATTTTATGTTTTTTTATTACAATGAAATAGCACCAGTGAATTTCTATAAATTGTGAAATAAGTAGCCTTGCTACTTTCTCTTTCATTTTCTGTAATCGTAATTCTTCCCGTAATCAGGACTAGATAGCCCTGGTAACACCGTGCAGTTGGTAAACAAACAAAAGCTCAGAATGCGTATAGGTATCTTACATTTTAATTCCACAGCATTTTAGATGTTCAGACACTTTCCTCCTCCCCACGCACTACAAAAATAAGAGAAAAACACACCCGTCTTCAGCCAGCAAACATTAACAAATACTTTTTACCTAGAGTATTATAGAGACCACATATTTATTGTAATTATATCCTATTGACTGAATTCATCAACTGTTTTCTTCATAATTCCATGTATGGTTACAAGCACATTCATGTAGAATTGGATTCCATACCCACAATTACTGTAAGAGTCAAGTATCTTAAGTTTTTCATGTGAAAGTGACTCTGACAACAAACTTTAAAATTTTTACTTGTTTTTGTTTCATTTTATTTTTTGAGACAAGGTCTCACTACATAGTTCAAGCTGGCCTTAAACCCACTATGTGGTCCAGAGTGGCCTCAAACTTATGGCAATCCTCCTGCCTCAGCCTTCTGAGTGCTGGGAGTACAGGCATGCATCCCCACATCCAGTACTATCAAGTTATTTCTATAATAGGCTCAAAGCCCAAAAAGTTGTCTTAAACTGTGTAGAAAACTATATATCTATTTTTAAAAAGTCAGCGACTACCCAAAGATGCTTTATCAAAACTAGTCCACACACTTGACGATACCCCAAGTATCTTATTTTTTTAAGGTTAGACCAACTTAATTAAACATTTCCTAGAATTAAGAGATAGCTTTAAATTAATTCCAGGAAATGTTACAAATCATCTGGCCAAAACTTTAAATAGCAAACGCTTCCTCCTCAGCCTAGAGAGGTCACTAACTATAGATCAGCATAACTTCGTGTGTGTGTGTGTGTGTGTGTGTGTGTGTGAGAGAGAGAGAGAGAGACCTTAACACGTTGACCTTAACACGTCTACTCATTAGCATTTTATTCTAACATACAAAGCCTCTTAGCCAGTTTCTCTGCAAAAGCCCAGCCCTTCAAAGCACAAAAGCACACACAAAAACACAAAACAGCAGGCAGAAACTCTTCAACGTTTTATTTCACTAAATTTGGGTCCAGTTTGCAACTGTTCTGGGTTCAGCTGGCCATCTTGCTTGCCTTCCCCAATGGAAGAAGCGCTAACAGCGGTTGCGGGGTGGGGAAAGGGACAGCGACTCCTCCTCCACAAGGCGACAGCGTCCGGCTGACTGTCGAACAGAACCGAGTTTCCCTAACAGCGGCGGGCGGTCACCGCCTGCTCCTCCGCAGCAGCCGCCGCCCGCGGGCCCCCCTGCGCTCGGCGATCATGTGGTGCAGCTTCTCCAGGCCCTCCCGCAGGCCCGCGCCCAGCACCGCGCAGGTGGGCTGCAGCCGCCAGGGCGTGGCCGCGCTCAGCTCCCGCGTGGCCAGCAGCCGCTCGATCTCCGCCGGGGACAGCGAGTCCCGCAGGTCCTGCTTGTTGGCCACGATGAGCACCGGGACGCCCTGGTTCTCGGCCAGCCGGGTGATCCGGTGCAGCTCCGTCCTGGCCTCGTCCATCCTGTCCACGTCCACCGAGTCCACGACGAACACGATGCCGTCCGTGCCCCTGGTGTACGACCTCCACAGCGGCCGCAGCTTCTCGCGCCCGCCCACGTCCCAGAAGTGGAAGGCAACCGTCTCCGCGTTCCCCAATGTCACCTTGACCTTCTCGGCGTTAAACCCCTTGGTGGGCACAGGCTCGACAAACTCGTCCAGCTGCAGCCTGTACAGGACGGTGGTTTTGCCAGCGCTGTCCAGACCCAGAAGCGCGACGTGGTAGGACGGGAGGGAGGCGAGGCTGGGCAGCACCGACGGCGGGCGCGACCGGCCGCTGCCCATCTCTGTGGTCTGCGATGACCGGGCTCCTCGTGTCCTCCCTCTACAGCTCGCGCAGCCACCTGAGCACAGGGAGGCCCTGACGGCCGCAGGGGACAGGGACAGGGACGAGATGTCGCTGGCAGTGCCCTGGGCTGGCACGGGCGCCAGGCCCTGCTAACCGGCTCATCGGTTACCCTCGCGCCTGATGCTGCCCCGCCCCCTGCGACAGTTTTTTTTAAAAAATTGATTTTGTTGATACATCTTTTTTTTTTTTTTTTTTTTTTTTTAGGTTTTTTGGAGACAGGGTCTCACTTTGTGGTTCAGGCTGGCCCTGAGCTCAGCCTCAAACTCACATCACAATCCTCCTGCCTCTGCCTCCCGAGTGCTGGGATTACAGGCGTGAGCCACCACGCCCGGCACTGTGGTCTGTGGTACTGGTTGCTGCTGGGTGTGGTCTCCACACCCAGTATTGTTATGTGGTTACCGGGGAATCGAACCCGGGTCTTTGCGCTTGCGAGACAAGCGCCGGAACCACTGAGCTAACTCCCCGGCCCCTTGTTGATACATCTTATACATACATTACGATCAAATTCAACATTGAAAATTAGCACCCATACAGGACACGTCTTGATTCTCGTTTTTTCACATTCCCTTGTCTTCCCACCAACCCCTATAACATGAGACAGTTTTGGAAATGGAAACTAAATATATGTTTAAAATTTTTTCTTCTACCAGAGGTGGTGCGCTAGGCCGGTAGTCCCAGTGCTTGGGAGGCTGAGGCAGGAGGAGTTCCACAAGTTTGAGGCCAGTCTGGACTATGTAGCAAAAAACCAGATGTCTCAAAAACAGAGGACGCAAAGAAACAATGGACTCAACGAAATTAACATCACCACTCTCTCGGGGTTGCAATGCGAATACAAAGAGGAATGGTATTTATATTGTATCAGACTGAAAATGGATAGGCCTTTAAATAGCTCTTACAAAACTGAGTAAAATGAAAATAAATTAATATGCAAATGAATATAAAGGTGTCCTTCCTTGCCTTCATTTTATAATTAAAACATTATCACCTCTGGACTATTTATTCTGCTCCTCAAAAGTGTACTTTAGTCTTGTTGTCTCTTTCCTGGAAGGGAAAAGTTTCTGTTCCAGGGCTATCTACTACTCCCTACTCAACTCCCAACACTGAGAACTGAACCCCCAGCTCCATGTCCTGCTTTTTATGTGTTTTATTTGTTTACTTTTATTTTGAGACATAGTCTTGCTGAGCTGTGAAGGCTGGCCTCCAACTTAACCTGCCTCAGTCTCTGAAAGAGAGGTTACAGGTGTGCATTGTCGTGTTTCGAGACAGGGTTGTTCTGAATTGCCCAGGTTGGCCTCGAATTCACAATCCTATTGCTGAGAGTACAGGTATGCCTCACTTGCTAGTCTCTTTTGTTTTTATTTCTTTCTCTACAGTACTGAGATTTAGCCATGAGCTATATCTCCAGCCCTTTGTATAAAATTTTGAGACAAGATCTCACTAAATTCCTGGCTGGCCTCAGCTAGCCTTGAGTTTGCAATCCTCCTGCTTCAGCCTCCTGAGGATATAACCAATCACAGGCAGACCTGGTGTTAGTTCATTTGTAATCTTCCTACTGAGATCGTGGAGGTGAGAAGGGAAGTTTCCTTTTCTACTAAGGCTCTGATTTCTTTTGAAAAGAATGACTTGTTGCAATTACTTCAGAGCCAGCATTCTTTTCCTTGTTTAAAGACCTACCAGTTTAATGACTGCTCCAACTTCCGGCCAAGGCATGGCGCGCAGACTGTTGACCAGCTGCTCGGACTCACTGTCTTTTGTTTTTACAGTTACATTTTTCTTTTTGGAGCCTCAATATTTTTTTTTACAGTGCACCTTGTTAATGCAGTCCTGTAAATTGTCCTGACTGACTGTATGGTAGGGTACAGTAGTTGTATGTTCTGTTCTACATGATAGTACTACCTACCTGTGAGAGCTATGCAAATAAAAGCAAAGTCATCACGCTCAGGTTTCCTTTGACCATTTCTTTGTTCTGCATATCATGATGTGCATACTATATGCTATGTCTCATGCCGTGATCAATCATTTACATGAACAGGGTCTCTTGAGAAGGGCCAACACAGAGAGCTTGCTGCTACCTCAGGATGGCAGCAGCATGAGGAGGCTTTACTTTCTCTTTTAAACCCTTGTTCTACCATCTTCCCACCGGGCAGCGTTTCTTGTCTGACAGGTTTCTCTTGTACACCAGAGTACAAGGTGTGGAGGAGTCTGGAAAGAGACCACATTACCTCATCCACTCGGCCTTCATGGGTGCTTCGACCCAGGGTGAGCTGAAGGGCAAGGCAAAAGAATGAACTCGCCAAACATCCCTGGGGGCGGGCGAGCAAAAGTCCCACATTCATTATGTGCAAGTTAAATACTTTCTTTTCATCTAGGGTGCCATGCTTTGGCCTTGCTCTGTATCCCTGGAGGGCCGCTGCTTGATTTGGGTAAACTCAGGTCTTCATGGAGCTGTACCACCCCTGTGGAGAGGTCACCTTCAAGGTCACGGGAGGAATTCAGAGCGGGCCGCATCCTTGTTTCTCTCCCAGATCTCTACCTCACACAAGGAGGGACTGGTCTTCAGCTACTTTCTTGCACAATACACACCACAGATGGGCATCTCTGTGCTGAATAAGCATTGTGAGTTTCCTCCCCACCCCCCACCCTCTCTTTTTCGTCTTGCAGTATTCTAGATTGGACCCAAGGCCTTTACACTAAGCTATGTCTCTGGCCCTCTGTTATTTTTTTTATAATTTTGAGACAAGTCTTGCTAGATCACTAAATTGCCCAAGCTGAGGTTCCTGCCTCACCTTCCAGAGTGCTGGGACTACAGGTGTGCGAACCTCCACGTCCTCTAACATGGATTTCTAAAGGGTCTGCCTGGAAGAGGTGGCAGGGGTGCCCTGACATACTAGGTGTGGACTCTGGCATCTGGGGCCACTGTCACAGACACCAGTTTATGATCAAGGACACTGTAGTATAAAGCCCAAAGCTGTCTTGAATCAGCCAGTCACAGAGGCGCGGGCGGCGACATGCTCGATGCCAGCCCAAGAAGGCATCCTGCTCAAACCCAAACTAACACATTTTCCCCAGATAGTCTTTTATTCTTTTTTTAGTGCTGGGGATTGTCCCCACACCTTTGCATCTACTCAGTATGCACTTTATCAGAGCTATGTCCCAAGCCCACCAAATCGTTTTTTAAAAAAATAGTGTTCGTTCGTATATAATTTGAGGAATTGAATGGGAAAATTGCTTCCAGAGAAAACTAAGTTTTCTAACATCCTTTCATCTATCTTGAGTCTGTCCCTTTCCCAAGATATTTCTTCCAGCCTCAGCCTCGCAGAATCTCTCTTGGCTTCTCTTTGTCCCCTGGGCTGCTAGCTTCAGTGCTATAGTCTCTGCCTGCTCAGCCTTCTCAGCATGCCCAGCCTCCTGGCTGTTCTGCCCAGTTGGCATTTGTCTGTTCTCACAGGACCTGTATAAGACTCGGAGCCCAGGAGGCAGAGTCAGGAGGCCTTGTGGGAAGAGGTAGGTCATGGCTGTGCCATAGTAGGTTCATTCCTTTCTTGGACGAGTTGATTCTGTCTTGAGGCTGGCTTAGATACTGAGAATGAGTCACTGGAAGGCAGACGGCCCCCTCTGACCCTTGTCTCTCTGCCCATGTATACTTGTTTTCCATTTTTCTGCCATGGAACAGAAGGAGACCCTCATCAGAAGCCACTCAGGTCTCAGCACTGATCTTGGACTGTGAGCTACATAAATCTGTTTCCTTTATCCATAACCCAGTCTCCGGTATTCTTATGGCAACAGGAAATGGATGAAGTCTGCCTCTTTCTGAGGAGCTATGTCTCTATCCCTTCTTCCTTCCCTCACCAAGTCCCACCCCAGGGCACCATCTAGAACACTACCTCCCTCCCATGGGTGACCTTGTGTCACAGCACAGGTCCCCCTCTGGAGGACCGGCTTTGTATCGTGTGCAGTGTTGTAAAAACACACCTTCATGAAGGTACGCAGACACTACTCACAACAGAAAACAAATTCCATGTGTCTGTTTCTGTATTGAGAACACAAGTATCAGAAAGCACGTTGTATAGAAGATACTCTCTGAACTGCTAAGACTCAAAAACAAGTAAGATGCCACTGGCTATTGTTATGGTTTCGATATACAGTGTCCCCTAAAGATTCACAAACTGAGGGCGCCACGTCGCTAGTAGATCAACCCACCGAGGCGCCACAGCTGAAAGTGCTTTGAGGAGGTGGCTTGGTTGGAGGAAGCAGGTCCCTGAGGCTGTGACCTTGAAGGTGTATTCTTGGCCATGACCCCTTGCTTTGGCTCCTTCCCTCCCCGCTTCTTGACTTTCATAAATTCAGCTGCTTTCTTCCCTCCTCTGTGCCCTTCCACCATGATGTGTGCGCCATGCCTCAGCCCTAAAGAGCAACGGAGCCCATGGGCTGGACAGAAATCTCAGAAAGTGAGCCAGAACATCGTGAAGATGAGGAGGGACAATGCCGGCCACAGGAAGCCACCAGATGGAGCTCCATCTATGACAGCGAACTGAGCATGGGGGTAGGGGGGCCACTGTGAGCCGAAACCCTCCTGTATCTGAGGAGATGGTTGTCTGTCTGTGGCAGTCACTCTGCCCTAGAGGCTTCCAAGGGCTGACTAGGTCACCTCTACTGTGTCTTCCTCCTTTCTGCTCTCAATGGAGTGGAACAGGGCTTTCACCCAAGCCAGGCCCCATTTTCTCTCACCATCATTTTCCTTAACAAGATTATTGCTGTGGAACCCCTTCCTGGAGTCCGCTTCTCGGGAGCCTCCATGAGTTTAGGGGCCCAGTGAAGAGAAGGGGTCCGGGAGGGAGGTAGAGCTGAATAAGAGTCTGCGCTGCAAAGGGCAGGATTAGGCTGAAAGCACCCAGGACCCGAATCCTGCAGGGCTTTTGACAATCCCTGGGAAGATCAGGGTTTTATCCTACAAGAACTCCAGGCAGATGAGAGCTTTATTCCCAATAGCCACGGGTCCAAGCGACCCGAATGGCCACTGATCCCCAAATGTGGTGAATCTATACACAATGGAATGTTCTTCAGCCTCAGATAGGGAGGAGATCCGGACACCGTAGGCTGCTGCATGAATCAATACTAAGGACATTTTGCTGAATGAAGCAAGTGAGGCACAGCAGAACAAGTACCATGCAGTTTCCACTTCTGCAAAGAATAATCAAAATCCCTCCAAGAGAGACAGGAGCAGTGGCTGCTACAGACCATGGGGATGAAGAGCTCTTGTGCGATGGATACAGGTGATTCTGACTCAGTTTTTGACTTTCCAGCTTCATAGTGCTGTGTAAGTGATCTGCAGGCCGTAGAAATGATCCGTTAAATTTTGAATTTGGCTCTTCTCCCCAGGCAGAGATACCGAGTGCCATCTTCTCAGGATCTGGGCTGCAGCTCCCAGGCATCCTGAAAGAAAACACTTTGACTTTGGGGGTGAGCTAGGAATTGCCTGGTGCCAGATCCAGGGAGCAAGGTGGATGCAGACACACTGTATTGCTTTTATGAGCCTGCTTTTTTTAAAATGGCATTCAGAAGTAGCATTCACTGTATTTTTAAAGACTCATATCTCTTCAAGACATTCACAGAAAAGGACTTCCAGGTCTGCTTGAGAAAATGACAAGAATCATGTTCCAAATGAGGGAGGGTATTCTGAGGAGGATTCATGACAGTGTGTTTTACTGCAGTTAATTTAAACATTCACTGCATTGTTCAATCCCTCTTTTTATATAATTTTGCATGTCCTATATTTATTTATTTTTTGAGGTGCTAGGGTTAAGCCCAGGGCTTCCTACAGGTGAGGCAAGCCCCAGCCCCCGAGCCATGCTCCAGCCAGACGTGCCCTGTTGCTTTTACCTGTGTCCAGTATTGCCCGTTGCTAGGATGCAGAGCAAGGGATGTCTCAGAAGCTGACTATAAACCATGAAAATGCTGAGGCAGAGGAGAAATAGAAGATGCTCAACAAGTGGCATGGACAGAGGCTTAAATACAGTGGAAAATACACTTTACAATAAGCATTAAGAGCTAAAGAATGTTAATACTGGAAACTTGTATCTGTTTCCACAGTGTAGGTTGTTGCTAGTTTTATAGCATCCTCTGTAATCTCATTCAGCAAAACAGCTCAGGGCCAGGGTTTTAGCTCAGTGGTTCTGGCGCCTGCCTTGCAGGTGCAAGAGCCTGGGTATGAGCCCAGTAACCACATACAGTTCCAGGTGTGGAGACTCACGCCCACCAGCAATCAGAACCACATACCTCAGTGCCGGGCATGGTGGCTCACACCTGTAATGCCAGCACTTGGAGGCAGAGGCAGGAGGATTGCTGTGAGTTCAAGGATGAACTCAGGGCCAGCCTGAACCACAAAAGCCAGACCCTGTCTCAAAAACAACAACAAACAGCTCAGAAAACCTTCTTCATACCAGCAAACATAAAATCTCTGCAAAAACAGGGTCTAGTGCAAAAGGACACTTGCTGATTGTTTACAACATGTGCTGGTAATGAAGACTCTCAGCATTTATGTGATGATGATGAGGTTACGTTCCAGACACTGTTCACTTTCCTCTCATACTAGCTCTGTTGTATCAATCATAATGATTTTAAGTTCTGCTATGGGAAGAAGTCAGCTGTTACTCTGGTGATAGCTAGATGTTTCAAGCTATCATCTTGACTGCAGATGAATGAAGTGCATGCTGCAGTTGGAGATACTTTGCATATTTTAAAGAAAACAACAGAAAATATGTCTGGTGGGAGAAAATAGGACGGGAAGATATAACCCAAAACTATTGTTTCCTTATTTTGTTAAGATAAACACAGTCTTCCATAGATTTCCTTTCAAAATATTAACTAGACATGGTACAGTGTAAAAAATAATTTTACATCGTATTTACTATAAAGTATAGGTACAACTTTTAAGATGAATATTCATACATTGGTATGAAAGAAATACTATCTTTTTTCCAAGATATCATCTTGAAAGGCCATAAAATTACTCCTATGAAATCACAATTCAAATATTCACCTTTCAAACATTCTGACGCAGCACGTTGGACAGCTAATCTTAGGTGAACAGCTTTCCTATTTATGCCATGTCTGGAGTTGTCATCACCTATAGTCTGACCCTGCCATGGCCATCAGGGTGGGAAGCAGCCCAGTTCTGAGAAGCCGCTGTACACGTGCAAGTTGCTTTAAAGGATTTCCACTTCCTGCTGTGAAGGCTCTGCTGTTCTTTGTGAGTGGCTCTTTCACTTCACACCATAAGTGATCCTAGTGCATGATATCTGCTGAATTGCTACCTGGTCTTCTTTTTGCCCAAAGTAACCTTTCAGAGTTTGTCACAGGCCTGGGGAAAGCGAAGCCTCAGCATCTCTCCGTGAGCCTGGAAAAAGCTAGTATTCTATCGACTGCCTGGCATGGCATTCGGAGCCGGGTGGGTGGGCACAGGGCAGGCTGTGGTCAGACAATGTCTCCTCCAGGGGTCTAGGGTCCAAGCTCCCTAACTTCCTCCAACCCACATCCTGAGGAAAATCTGAAAAGAGCACTCGCCGAAGCTAAGCAGCACATGGTCCCCCTCTACCTCCCTGTCTATGTGGACGATACTTCTTCAAGCTGTATTTGGATGTGTAAAGGAACTGACACACTACTGTGAAGAGTTTTATAACTACAGGGGAAAAAAGCCCTAGTATCAGAAAAATAAAATCTTTTTCCATTTAATTAAAATGCTAACTGAAGAATAAATTATTTCTCTGCAACTTTAATACCTACTGACTTACCTGAGTCATTAATAGTTCTCTCAAGTGAAGAAAAAGTTCTGTAGGAGCAACAGTGAAGCCAGCACTTACTACTCATTCTCTTGGTAAAGTTTGGTCTTTGATTCTCCAAGGTAAGATGTGGGATTAAATTACACAGAAACTGAAACTACATTTACTTTTATGATGGTTTGAAGCCAAAAACATATTTTAGGGGTTAGTCACATTTACAAACTAATCCTTCCCACAGAAAGCAGCTGGTGGTGTCCATTTGCAAAATCTCTAATCAACAATGAAAACTACAGCAGAGGAGGAGCATGGAGACTTCATCCTCTCCCTCAGGAAAAAGGAGTTAAGTCAAAAGGGAAATATGTCCCTTGGGTCAGATGAGAAATAAACAAGGTGAAATCTGAGGGGAGGGCCGTAGGACACACTTTCCACAATTCTCATGCTGAACCATGAAATTAAAATTGAGTAGGACAGACTCACCTGGTCCCGAGTAACCTTGGCCTCGAGCCTCAGAGAGATCACAAACTCCTCCCTCTCCTCTTCTTAAAATCCCACATTCTGGAGGTCCTGAGACACATGAATGAAAATTGCTCAGGCATTAAGTGTGGGGTAGAAAGAGTTTGGAGCTGGCTCAGAAGAAAGACAGGAAGCATGAAAAATGTGGCTGAGCCCATCGCAAGGTTTGCAAATCAAACCAGAGCTCTGAAATGTGATGATCTTGCTAAGCTATGGGAACTAGGAGAGAAAATAAGACAACCTTTTATGAATTCCTAGAGTTTATCATTTTTTTCCTTTTTTCTCTCAGAATTCCACCTAATGTTATAGCCTTAAAGAACCTAGGAAGAAAAAGTTTTAGCAATAGTTGAAAAAGTAAATTGAACACTATTTAAATAGCAAAGATGCAAATGCATAAAAGAGATATTTATAATACTACGATAATTAAGCTTACTTGAAAGACAGGATTACTCTGTTTAAAATTACTCCACCTTAATGTACGAAAAGAATGGTCTACAGTGGGGGGAAAAAAACTACTCTCAAGAACATAAATTTATTATCTCCAGTTCTGTATATACTTCCAGCGTTTGATATCTGTCTTTACTAACATAACCAAGGCAAGATTGTTAACATATATGTATGTACATATACATATATATACACACATACATATATACATACATATATACATATTATATATATATATATATATATATATATTTTTTTTTTTTTTAGGGGCTGGGGATTTAGCTTAGTGGTTTCAGGCCCTGCCTTGCAAGTGCAAGGCCCCCAGTTCAGTCCCCAGTAAACACATACTACAGTGCTGGGCATGGTGACTCACACTCATCAGCGATCAATACCACATACTATAGCACACTGCGTGGTGGCTCACGCCTATAATCCCAGCACTCGGGAGGCAGGGGCAGGAGGATTGCTCTGATGTGAGTTTGAGGCTGAGCTCAGGGCCAGCCTGAACTACAAAACAAGACCCTGTCTCAAAAAGAAAAGATTTGACCTAAATTGAATAATGGGCGTGAAGATTTGAGCGAGATAAACACAAAACAAGCAGACCAACACTCAAAGCCAGAAAAGTTTTTTCTTGATATTTATATAGAGCATTTACAAAAATAAAGCTAAACCAGTTGGTCATTATGTACGCACGTTAGTGAACATTAGTATTTAGAGTTAACATACGTAAGTGCACATGCAATCAAGTAAAAAGAAAAATTTTAAATAACTGATGTGAAAAATGTACAAGATGTGACTGACACCTCAACTTGGGTGCTTCCTCAGTAGTAAATGCTTTAAAATATTTAGAAAACTAATCCTCGAGTACTTCCCTGCGGAGGATAATAACAGTCAAAGAGATAAGAAAATATCAAGTGTTCAATGTGACTTTAATAAGTAGGGGAGGTGAGCAAAAAGAGGGGTTTAACTGAAGGCAGGAATCACATTGCACATATGAGATGACGGGTCAGGAAAAGTCCAGTTTTTCCCACGTTCAGTTTTACCCAGGAGCGAACAGAACCAGGACGGTTTCGGACGGGGCGGACAGTTACGTGTGAGTGAGGAGTTGGCGCGACCTCAGAGGCAGTGCTGCCTTCCTCGCTGGCCCCACAGCCCACGTGGGCTCCTGACGCGACTTCGCTGGTGGGGACGAGGAGGTCACCGACCTCAGCAGGGGCCTGTCTTTCTCCGGCCACCCCTGATGGCCTCGGCTTCCTTCCAGGCGGGGCGGACTCCCGTCCTTGACCCGGCGTCTTTCCGTGTCTAAGCCTCACTTCCTCGGCGCCTGCGCAGAGCGCCTGGCTCTGGGGTCCGGGCCTCCCTAGTTGAGGCACGGGCAGCAGAGGCAGCACAGGGTCCGGCACGGGTTCCTCTTCTTGTACTGCACGGCCTTGCGCACCTGCGCCTTGGCCTCGCCGGTGTAGTCCTGCGTGCGCTGCACGTTGAGCTCGATGACGTTCAGCGTGTCGGCCTGCTGCTCCACCAGCACCGCCATCTGCAGGAAGAGCTCGTGCACGTCGCGGATGCGGCCCTCCAGGCGCAGCAGCTCGCGGTGCCGGCTCTCGATCTCGCTGAGCGCCGCGCGCGCGCCCTTCACGTCGGCCAGCAGGTTCTCGGAGAACACGTCCCACTTGCCCTGCTCGAACATGTCCTCGATCTGCTCGCCCGACACGTCCTTGCCCATGATCTCCAGCTGCCGCTGGATGCGGATCTTGCAGTTGTCGCGCTGCTTCATCTCGGCCAGGTTGTACTCGTGCATGGCCTGCTGGAAGGTGCGCGTGAGCGCGCTGTACTGCGCGTGCGCAATGCGCGCCACCGCCGAGTGCGCGCCGTGCTGGGCCTCGGCCGCCTCGCTCAGCTCCTTCATGGCGCGCAGCTTGCGGTGGACGGCCTCGCCGCGGGCCTTGATGGCCTTGGCGATGGAGTTGGTGTCGCGCTTGATGCTGCTGAGGCGCCGCATGGACGTGAGGAAGCGCGTGTTCTGCTTGCCCAGCCGCCGCACATCGGCCAAGAGCAGCTGGTTGTCCTGCTGCAGGTCCTGGATGTCGCGGTATAGGGCCTCCAGCAGGTGGTCGGTCTCGAACACGATGTCCTCGGGGGGTGAGTCGAAGTCATCTGCCCCGTCAGGGAACTGCTGGTCATAGCTCTTGGACACCTCTAGGAGCTCTGCCAGCCGGTCCTTCATTTTGCCTGCAAGTAGAGATGTGAAGGTTAAACAGTGGCCTCCTAGGTGTCTTCCCAGAGCGTCAAGGGCGCCCTGTCACATGCACCGTGTCTACAGCAGCACAGTTCACAACAGCTACATCTAGGAAGTGGCCTGCGTGCCCACCGACGGACAGTGGATAAAGAAAACGCGGTGTTTACACACCATGGAGTACTGCTGTGGCATAAAGGACAATCATTTGAACCCGAGTCACCTGGAGGAAAATAGATTCACCTTGAGACCACAATGTTAAGTGCAATGAATCACACACATAAGCTTCTGGGTTGCATGGCTTCTCTTATACGATAATCCCAAACAATAAATAAATTAAAGAGCAAAATCAAGGGTAATAGGTAGAAGGAAGACAAAGCTTTTGCAAATGGGAAGAGGGCCAAGCGATGGAGGGAAGGAGGAGAACGGGGGAGAAAAGAATGAAGATGTGTCACGTCCATGCACCAACTCCGCGCACACTACAAATATGCACTGATAAAAACAGGAAAGGTTAAATTCCTCCAGTGAAAAGTCAAATATTTATCTGCTTTCAAGAGACTTGAAGCTTAAAATCAAGCAACATTCTGCTTAGTGCTCCTAGTTCTTTATTCTCCTGTGTAGCTGATAAACAGGAGCTAAGTTTTCTCTGGTATTTTGCTCAAAAGTAAAGAAATAATGTGATAGAAAGCCACAGTCACAGTTGTATTTTGTGGCCCATGAGGTTCTACAGTTCAATATCAAGGCCCAGAACTTGACCAGTGATTTAAAATTGTGGACTGCTTTGGGAAACTATCTTTTTATGAATTTACTTTTCCAGCCATCACAATCAAAATGAACACACACACACACACACACACACACACACACACACACACAATAGTAAAAGAAGAAAAGACTTGCAGATACAGAGACATTTGAATAAAGACAGTTTTCAGGGCTTTGGAACAACTCTGAAGTCCTTATGCATCCATGCATGTAACTCCTCAGGTAATTACCAAGGAAAGAAAGTATAGCTTAACTTTTTTCTTTCAAGACATTATGAAAGTAAACACATGGGTGAAGTAAAACAACAGCAAAATAAAGACAATTTGAATAAGAAAGCACAGTATGAAATTTGGAAGCTGAAACCAGAGGCAGTAGCAGATCTCCGGAATTCCAAGCTACTTAAGAGGCTGAGGCAGGAAGAGCCTATGGTTTCAACACCCAGCCTGGGCAGCAGGGAAACTGATAGGAAAAAGAAAGCCGGAAGCTGAGATTGTTTACTCCTTTCCACAGCATCATTTTCTATTGGTAAGTTTTTTGTTTTTTTGTTTTTTTGACACAGGGTCTCACTTTGTAGTTCAGGCTGACCCTGAGCTCAGCCTCAAACTGACATCACAGCAATCCTCCTGCCTCTGCCTCCTGAGTGCTAGGATTACAGGTATGTGTACTGATTGCTGCTGGGCGTGAGTCTCCATGCCCAGTATTGTATGTGGTTACTGGGAGATCGAACCCAGAACCTTGCGATTGCAAGACAGGCACTGGAACCACTGAGCTAACTCCTTGGCCCACTATTGGTAAGTATTGTTAATAAAATTGTTTTTATAATAAACTTCACAACCTTATTGCAGTATAGCTTCTGCTATAACACACTTTCATTTATCTACCATAGAGCGGGAATACATGCTTATTTTAAAAAGTTTTTTGAATTAAGTTGGCAGCTCAAGCAAAATTTGTTTTTATAAGCATACTTCTGATAATTTTCCTGCAAAATAATGTTCTCCACATGTATATTTTTCCTTTCAGGTGAAAATTATCATTTTTAGTAGCATGTATATTTGCTGAAATAGAGACTATTTTACCTGTATGCACAAGATTTTATGGCCAAAAAGGTCTCTTTTATGATACTATTTTTAAGAAAGGAAAACAGTAGCAACTAATGGCTACACAAGTTACCAGGAATCTTGATCTCCAATTAAAAGCTTCTTTCAAGTTGAGGTAATTAATTTTATACTGCACCACTAATGCAATACAGACAAGCTAGATTTAGTGATAAATAGAAAATAGTGAAATATTAGGCATGGCCTCCTACCCATCCACTGTCATCATTATTTACATAAATTAAGCAGATGTCTTACTCCAGCACAATGATTTTAATATAAAAAGTTTTCCTGCTTGAAATGCCTTTCGGCTGTCTGGTAACTAAAATCAATTCCAGACTTTCCCGGTGTTGGGGAAGGTATCTCTCCTGACAGCATGATTGAGCGGCAGGAAAAATCCAGCCTGAATCAAAACTTTCTCTGCCTGAGTGTCTTGATACTCAATATTTCCTTACTTTGAAAAAAATCTAGAGCCAGAAATTTGAGGGGAAAGTTGCAATATATGACAAGTGAAGAGTTAAGCTAGTTTACATTTTCAATTATTTTAAACCTTTTAAAAATTCCCACTAACTTGATGAGAAAACCCACAATTTAATTTGTTTAACAGTGATAACTAATCAGTCTTGCTTCCATAAAGGAGAGGCTTTGTGCCCACCAACTACAGAGAGATGAGAAAAAAAGTGTTCAAACATTGTTATGGGCTCAGTTGTGTCCTTCCATCCCCCTCCCACCTGCACAGCAGCCCCAGGACCTCAGAATGTTACGGTGCGTGGAGCATTGTTCTGGAAGATGGTAGTTAAGTCACAGTGGAGTCTTCAGGGCACCTTAATCCGATATACCAGTGAAATGAGCAGAGCCAGTAGGAAGGCTTTTGGACAGAGGCATGTGTGTGCCCAGGGAAGGACCATCCAAGAGGGGAAACTGCGGCCATTTGTGAGCCGAGGAGCCATGGAAGGCACCAACCCCACACTCCTGAGTCTTGATTTTCCAGCCTCCAGAGCTGTTTCGTTGTGGAAGCCGTCCAGGTTAAGGTACTTTGCTACAGCAGCCTTCGCCAGCTGAGATATACATCCATCAAGCAAATTTAGCCTAATACCAAGAAACAAAAACTGTCCCAGAAAGTATGAAGGTGTTTTTGTAAGTCGTGGGAAACTTCAGACAGGAAAATACACAGTGAAAAGCACAGAGAATCATAAATCAAATCATGGGAAGTTTATTAAGAGATTGACTTGAAGATTATAGGAGGGAAACAAATCCAAAATCATATAAAGACCTTCCTTTCTGTATTTGTGAGAAATGATGTTTGAGACTCCTCCTGCTTTAATTTAAATTCATATGGCTTAGCATTTTTGTGTTGAAAGGAATGATAGTATAGTTTCAGACAGATACACATGAGCTTTGCCTGTAATATCCAGCTATTTACAAAGCCACAAAGATCTTGGGCCCAAGCTATCCTGTGTGCTCCTATAATCAGACAGTACTCATGCTCTGATTTCCAGATTTTTATATCTATCTTTTAGAGCCAATTTTTATACTAATTCTTTTTTTTTGTTTTTTTTTTAAGTTTTTTGAGACAGGGTCTCGCTTTGTGGTTCAGGCTGGCCCTGAGCTCAGCCACAAACTCACATCACAGCAATCCCCCTGCCTCTGCCTCCCGAGTGCTGGGATTACAGGTGTGAGCCACCACGCCCGGCACTGTGGTATGTGGTACTGGTTGCTGCTGGGTGTGAGTCTCCACGCCCAGTATTGTATGTGGCTACCGGGGATCGAACCCGGGTCCTTGTGCTTGCAAGACAGGCACCGGAACCACTGAGCTAACTCCCCAGCCCTTTTATACTAATTCTTAAACTATTGGCAACAAACAAAGAAGATGATTACAAGTTCAGAAACACCTGCATTAACCCAACATGATCAACACATGAGGTTCTTCTAAATAAGTGTCTTCAACAATTGCTCAAGTTTTGCCTTCTGCGTGTCAGGGGTGTTTGCTGATCTTGCTGGAACTCCTCTCCCTAAAGCACAACCACACCTCACTCTTCCTCAGAGAGGACATTGACACAATTTATTGATGGCTCTGGTCTCATTATTAATATCTTTAAACTATGTTTTGTTTCCTTTAGGGCATTTTTCTTCCTCTGGGGATAAAATACCAAGCTTTCCTTTCAATCTCCACATACCACCACCATCTCTTCACTGTCCTTACAGACACTACAGCGGGCTGACACCCTGACCAAACATCTAATCACGTAGCTGCAGTGAGAACCAGCATCTCTCAAGAACAGGGCTCATGATGCAAAGCAGGGAAGGAGAGATTAACATCAGTGACACACCGAGTGTCCACTGTGAACTACGCACTGGACGGGGCAGTTGACAAACAGTCCATCAGCCATGTCCCTGAGCTTTTACAGAGGATAAAACTGACCCGTAAAATCAGTGAGGGCAGGAAAAGCTATCACATCACCACACACAGTGCCCTAATTTTAAAATGAGGCAGGAAGCACTCACTGTATTTTGGTAACCTACAGAGGGTGATGGGAAGAACGTAAGTAGTGAAAACAGTGTAAATGTTTCAAAATCTTAAAATTATGGGGGAAATTTTGATGGACTAGACGTTTCCATTTATAGTAATACAATTCAAAGGCGTGTAAAACATTTTATGAGTGCAGCATATAGCATATACATGATAGCTATTAATTTCCTTGTGTTATTCCCAGGTAGTTTGCAAACTATTAAGGCCCCCAGATTGTTAGCTTATTTCCATCCACGTCCTCCTGTGTTAAGCTAACTTCCAGAACACCCCATCTTCCCAACCTCCACGACTATGCACCCTTGTGAAAGGCTGCAGTTCCTCCAGCTCAAGACTGGAGCTCACTTTGATCTCATGAGTGAATATGATGCAGGATCTGAGCAGCACTTGTGCAAAAGGACTTGTCACTGAGCACCAAGACGCAGCGCTGGAGAGAATGGCACACACTGCCCCATCAGCACACGGAACGGTGAGAGGCAGCACGTTACTGCTGGCAGCTGCTAAGATCCGTGGCAGCTTCTCGCTCAGCAAACGCTAACTGATGCTAGTTAGTACCTAAACGTTCACACTGCCATAACAAAAATCTAAAACATGCAGCACCAGCTCTGAGTCCAGGAAACTGGGGAAATGTCATGAGGCAGCTGTCAGCAAACGCTGGGAAAGTGGCGTATGTTAGAGAAGGTTAGAGGATGAGGAAACTGCCAAGGGGTTGGGAGAAAGGCCCCTCGTATTTCAGAGAAACGGAACAACCGGCAGTGCTATTGCCTATGGTAGTGTATAGAACTGAAAACGCACATCCAGCCCTGACGAGTTCTGGACCAGGCTGCAGAGATCTCCAGACTGAAAACGCTATCTGAGTGCTTCTAGCTACATAGAAACTTCTGGAACGGAAGGAAGAGCTAGATATTGAACTTTCTAGCTCATAAAGCGTTAGAGAAAAGAGAAAGGAGTTCAAACTGGAGCAAGTGGAAAATAAAACCTAATTTCCGTCTTTTCAGCAGGAAGATTCTCAAAATCTGAAAAGGTGTTGAGGCGAAACATTTTTTTTTTTTTTTTTTTAGGTTTTTGGAGACAGGGTCTCGCTTTGTGGTTCAGGCTGGCCCTGAGCTCAGCCTCAAACTCACATCACAATCCTCCTGCCTCTGCCTCCCAAGTGCTGGGATTACAGGCGTGAGCCACCACGCCAGGCACTGTGGTATGTGGTACTGGTTGCTGCTGGGTGTGGGTCTCCACACCCAGTATTGTTATGTGGTTACCGGGGAATCGAACCCGGGTCCTTGCGCTTGCAAGACAGGCGCCGGAACCACTGAGCTAACTCCCCGGCCCTTGAGGCGAAACATTTATAAAATTCAGACGGAGTGCTGGTGGGCCGTCTCAGCTGGATGGAGAGGCTCAAAGAGGGGCCTGATCTCAGTGGATGAAGTGAACAGATCTGATAGGAAAGAACTCAGAGATGGGGGCAGTGTGGGCATGGACTGAAACTGGACTCAGGAGAATTACACAAGGCTGTTAACAGTTTTACTAACGCATGCAAAAGCTTGTCCTAAAAGAAGCAGAAGACTCCAAAGGAAGAGAGGCCTGTAGGCCCCCAGCTGCTGATGGGAAGGGAGGAAGAGCATCTCTTCTGGGAGAGGAAGAGTGTACAGAGTCAAGGTTGATGAGAACTTAAACCAGGGACCCAATTCCACGGACCAGAGCTGGACTCCGATTAAGGGGCAAGTAGCGGCCTAGGGGAGGGGATCTGGCACCAGGTACCTACACACAACTGCTGTGGACAGGCAATGGCTTCTCCACCTCAGTCATACACTGTTTGCTTGGGCTTAGAACAGGGTGTTTATTTCTGCTAACCTTTTCTTCTCTTATCACTGTAGTCTGGGGTGCATGGGGGAAACACCCCATCTTTCTACTTCACTGTCTCAGAATAAACAGGACCCATGTCTGAAGAGCTGTATCGAAGGAGTGCCACCTGTGTGTGCTGCAAATCAGAAATAACTTTGGACTCAGAGACTAACACTATGCTCCCCCGAGACTGTGGGAATCTGAAGGTGGGAATGAGGACACTTTCTTAGAGGAGAAGTATGAGTAATTTTTGCTCAAGGTAGACTATATGTGATATAATATATACACACAAATTCTTAGCAGTACAGTAGCCCCTACTCACCCATGGGAGATGCATTTTAACACATTGTGCATATGCCTAAACTATGGATGTACCATACTGTGGTACTATGGATAGTATATGCTGTGTTTATTTCCATGCATATCTACCTATGATAAGCTTTAATTTAAAAATCAGACAGAGAAAAAATGTAACAACAATAACTAATAATAAAATGGAACATTTATAGCAATGTTCTGTAGTAGTTATTTAAAACTGAGCAACAGCTTATTTCTAGAATTTTCCATGGATTATTTTTGGACCACAACTGATCACAACTGAAATCATGGAAAGAAATACAGCAGATGGGAGCAGTGTGGCCATGGGGGGGGTGCTATTGTACCCCCTGTCAAGAAATAGTCAGGGTCTCTACCTTTGAACTTGGACGTGGCCTTGAGACTGACTTTAACCAAAGGGATGCAAGAGGAGGTAGAGTACGTGTCTGAGGCATTGAAACAGAACACACTATTCGCTCAGCCTGGCCTCCTGGAGGGTGATGGCCACTGACAGAGCACGTCTGAGCCCAAGTGAGACCAGGGAAAGGACAATCCAGAGCTCACAATTGCCAGGAACTCCTGTAGGAGCCTCAAGGGATTATGGCCTTCAACCCTCATAGCCAGGATGAATAACCTTGTTCTACTTACACCAAAGTTCTTTGGGTTTCTTTGTGCTCCTTACAATATATTTTTCTTTAAACACAGCTTAGCAGGCTGACATGAAGCTTGAAAAAACATAATTTTTAGAAAATAATCTCTCATGCATTCAAAAAAACTATTAGTATAATTCTGGAATGCCAGTATAAAGTGTATACTGAATGATTGTTCTAATGATGTATATCATCTCTCTGATTTGTATATCTTAATTTTAATTTAGTCTACACTTATGATATTCAGTCAACGCAAAAGCTAACAAAGCGTACACTCTTTTTAAAGTACACATTTCTAAAGATAGCTGAAGACAGCCCTTCCCTTTGTGGATTGTGGTTAATCATGATAAAGAGGGGGAAAAAAGACACCGAAAAGATGGTGACCTCACACACAGGCAGTCTCCACGGAACAGTTTCACAAAGCTTTATGACGCCCTGTTTGTGGCCCAGAGTCCTTGGCTGGTGTGGTCAGGACAGCACACAGATACACGGCAGTTCTCACCTTGGCTCAGGTTCACTCTGACAAGAGGTTCTGTGAACCTGAAGAGCCAGTTTTGAAATGGAAGTGGATAGTTGTAAGTGCAGCACAACCTCCTGTTCAGATCTCCAAAATAAAGCACCCTGGGCAGGTGTGGCATGACTCTGCAGATGACTGTCCACTGTCCCTCACCATACGAACCCCAGCAGCACGGGAACAAAGCAGCAGAAAGCGTGGTGGGAATGGAGCTAGGTATCTGAGGAGGCTGGTGATGGCCTCACTAACCCTGAGGCAATCAGAACGCTCCTGCCCAGAGCTGTGGGGTCTGCTAAGGACTCCACATCTATGAGGGAAGAGCAAGAGAAAACTAAGGGGCCACAGCCACATTTAGATCCCGTCTCTGCACCGTGGGATTCCTCACGGGTTTCGAGGCTGCCAGCAGTCAACGCGAATCCCAGCAGATGCCATTCCCGGAAGCTGCGCTTCCCAGACCTCTGTCTATGTCCTCTCTCCGGCTACCTACTGTCAACTATGTCTTCCCTGCACCCCATGACTGACCTCTGAGGATCGTGGTGAGGACTGAAAGAGCTAAGTGCATGAGTTCTCTGGTTGGCCTAGGGGAAGCATCCATGTACACTACTTATTCACATTTACTGGAGCACTTTGGACTGTGAAAACAGTGCATCTGGTAATGCACTGCTGAGAGTTGATACCTGCTCCTCTGGGGTCACACATGCGCACTAAAAACCCTGGGCTGATATATTATGTAAGGTTCTGCGTGCTTCTTCTCCAACTTTTTTATTGTAAAATCTCTTCTGATTATAAAAACAACCTCTGCTCTTTATAACAGTAATTTGAAGATCAAATAGTACAGAACTATTTGACACAAATGCCAAACATTTCTCATCATCTAGTGTAACTACATATAATAACTCTACAAAATGGCCAATGATAAGTGTCCTCTATTATTGCAGATTCTGTTTTGTTTCACAAGGTAGTAAACACTTAAGAGACAGCATTTGGCACAGCTGACCCTGTCCTTGTGTGAAATACAGGACATTGTCAGGACCCCGGGTTCCTCTTAACAGAGGCCTCCCTCAGGGACACAGAGTCATGGGACAGTCACACTGAACCACCTGCCATCAAGGTTATTATGCAGGTGGCAGCAAACACAAAACACACACAGGGCAAGGAAAAGAGGGGGAACCCTAGAGGGAAGAGCACATTCATGTGAGCTTTTATATCTAGGAATTTCAAAGTCATTACCCCAATTCCACATACCTTGGAAAATCTCAAAGTACCTGAGGATGGGTATTTTTGCAACTTTATGTTTATAAAGTCTGCGCCTAGGTCTTTTGGGAGCAGGTTAACACTTTTAATTCACTCTACAGCCCCAAACATCTCTCTCCAAGCGTTTCCTAAAGAAAAGTTTCCCCTCCACACCTAGCTAATAAGGTTTTGTTGTGAGAGGTTGTAGATAGTGTGAAATCAACACATGGTCAGTAGAAATTGTACTTCAAATTTTGAATTCCGATCTTCTCCCAGGCTCACACCAGCAGGTGCCGTCCTCTGTCACCAGGCAGTGCAGCAGCATCGAGCCACAGTCCCCGCCGGCCACGTGAGCTCGGAGGCAAACAGTCCGGGTGTGGCTGCTCTGCCATGTTCATGTTAGATGTACCAACTTCTGGTACTTAGGAATAGATTGAAAGGAACAAAATTCCAGTGCAAGTCAAGGAATATCTACATTGTGAACTATTGACATCCATAAGCATTTCTTTTTGCCTGGTAGTTTATCCTAGATATGTACTAAAGCACTATTCTTTCAGAAATAAGTATACACAATGTGACCTCAAATGATTCAATAAAGCCGAAGCATTACCCTATGATCAGTTTCTTTGTGAGTCTTATAACTCAAGTCACAGGATATTAAGACTCTATATTGAGTAAAAACCTCAGGAATGATTGAGTTATATGACTTCTATATAAAACAGGGCCAAAACTGACTGTTGTGGTCCGTATCTGTAATCTTGACTTTTGGGAAGGCTGAGGAAGGAGGCTGTGATTTCAGGGCCAGCCTGGGTTACATGACAAAACTTGTCTGAGAACAAAATGAGAGGCAAGAAAACAAACTCATTCATCAAAATAAACATTCTTACTGTAGAGTGATTACTTCACATTATACCTGTTAAAGGAGAAACAATATTCTTTGTAAAACAAAACTAAAATGCAGTCACAAGTGAAAATTTTGACATTATCTGAATAGAACCGGCTGCACGTGGCAATTGTGTGTTTAGAGATATATAGTCAGCAACCATAGATGCTAAAAAGGTGCACTTTGTGATACTATTATGATTTCATTTCCCCAAATATGTGAGCTTTTCTTTGGTTAAATGTGATGTTGCACACTGGAGGACAGTTGGTGATGTTTCTCGCAGGAGCCAGTGAACAACTTCCCATCCACACAGAGCACAGACACTCTGGAGGGAAAAGCATAACACGCCCTCTCACGTGCAGACCTTCGGTATCCAAGCAGTATCGTTCCTGGCCTTTAACAATGCAAACAACCCGAAACACCATAATTCATTTTTACTTACTACTGAGTACTCTGTATAGCCAGACTTTAGCATAGAGTATCAAAATGTCTCCATTCTATTACCTAAAAATACACCAGCTAGACGTGCAAATGAAAGCGTGATCTATACAAATGGAAGGGGAAAGGCTAGAATTTTGAAATAAAGTAAGATTGGTGAAATATTTATGATACAGATCAGCAGAAACTGAAACTGACTTCCAGAACTTCATCCCTGTCGATTACAACACATCTACAGAACCCTGAAGATGTAATTTTCAGTTTTCTGCACATTTACCATAAATTTCTTGATTTCCATCTTTGGTGTCAGCTGGGACACAAAAATTTAGTAATTTAGTGTTTCAATGAAGCAGCGAACTCCAATAACCCCTCCCGGAACTTCCCACTCTAGGGAAGAAAGTAGGTTGAGTTGCTTACTTCTCCCTTCTTGCCGTAAATGACAATCCATTCTCATGCTGCCATCTTCTGCTTTTCCTGGTCTTCCAACCAGACTTGTCCTGCACTTTCCTGTTTTCTACCCAAGAGACTTGACTCTGAATATGGGGTGAAGGAGAATATGGGGAGCCTGTGCACGTTGCTAGGTAAATGGATACACCTTGAGACCATACTTTTAGGGGAAATAAATCTAACACATGTGTAAATATTACATTGTCTCTCTGGTATGAGAAACTGAAATTAAAATTTTTTATTTTAGTGTAATGCACTTGAAATAAAGCAGGGGTGAGAGGAAAGATGTAAGAATC
>PVIR01026272.1:0-24080 GCA_004026965.1 Petromus typicus | reverse complement strand
ATCTCAGATTGTTGCCTTAGATAATAACTAAGCATTTTATTTATTTCAGTCATAGTTCCAGGCTTCAACTGTATGATTTTTCCCTGGCCTGCCTTGGTTTCATCTGTCTCTACAGTCTCCTGACGGAACTCAGCTGAAGGGTTGGCTTTCATATGATCCGTCCTTACTGATCTCTTTCATATTGTTAGGAGTTGGCTGTTCGTGGAATGTCATTTCCATGGCTCTCGTGTTGCAACTTGGTGATCTTATATTTTCAATTTTGAGACAATTTCATTGTGTAAATCCTTCTCAAGTCTTTGCTTTTATCATATTGTCTAAAAGTGTTCGAAATGTGGAACATGGTCCATTTAAATTAGACTCCTTCTCTGGATGGGAGAATTTTCAAGGACATATTATGAGAGCACAAATACAGGCAGAAGAAGCATTTGTGGTCACTGGTACCATGTATGAAACATTCCTTGTATCCTAGAATTTTTCTTCACAGCTCTAATATGTATATGATGTATTTATCACCCAATTATTTTTCACTAATTTTTCTCCACTATTAAGTTATAAGACTACATATATCATTTGAGAATGTCTGTGTCCATTTTTTTCCCACCAGTCTGCTTTATTTTACCAGCCCAGGGTCTGACTGAGAGCTGGCCTGTACTAGCTAGGTACTGAACACACACGTGAGCAAATCAGAATGGCAGCATGAAATTAGGATTTCAACTGCAGCCCTAAAATTCCAAGCAGCATTGCAACGCAATTCACAGACGTATGTTTCTTCTTTATGGTTATAAGTTTAGAGAAGAGAGAAATTAATTCTATTCTTATTTAATCTATTTAGATTTCAGGTTATAAGAAAAAAGAGCTTAACTATCATAGTAAAGAAGACATATAGCACTAATTAAAATACATCTATAAAACTTACAATAGTATTTTGCTACTACTAGATTATACCACAACTATATCTGTATAGTCTTTACAATAATAAGATTAGTTTCCTCATACTGAAATAATAATTATTCTTATTTTTGATATGTAACCATCACTTTATTTCTTCATCATCAGAATAGGGAATAAATCTCTGTTATATCCATAGTATATGTGACATTGATTAGCTATTATTTAATTTATTCCATTTTCTGATGTGATGCCTCTGATTGTGAGTATCCAGTTTAGTTTCAATAACCAGATTCTCTTATTAACCTGTTCTTCACCTTGGACTGTGACTCAGTAAGGAATTGATATATAAATATTTCTAGGATATTGATTCAGTTTCATTTTTAAAAATTCATTTCAAAGAGTAGGCCCCCCGTGACCAGAGGAGCCAGTGACTTCTCCATGCTGACACTCCTATGGAACCCCCATCATCTAAGCCACATGAAAATTTAAATCTTTTGAAACCTGCTTTGTTAGTGGATCAATATGTTATATTTCTTAAATAGAAGAATGAAAAATTGAAAGATGAAAATCTATAAGGCAAAGTCATCATTTTCATTGGAGCTCTAGTTGCTATAATATATAGTTAGGTTTTGACGGCCATAATAAAACTGTATTTTTAAAAAAATCTCAGATGTGTAAGATCTTGGAGTCTCCTCTTCAATTTTATTTTAAGAAAGAATTATAATCCATAGACTATACCTCTGTACTTGCAGTGTTATAATTATTTTATCTCACCCCTCTGTTTGATGCAAATACATCTAACTGAATTGTTAACTTATTAAAAGGTGTTTCTGAAAGGCTTAACAGAATGTCCAAGCTTTCCAAAGCAACATTACATCAAAATAAAAAAATATATATTTTTATTCACTTAATGTGTTCCTTTATCCTGGAAGCTACCTTTTATGTTGTAGAATTCCTGAAGTCCAAGAAAATGGTATACATTTAAATTGATGAAGGATATTTAAATTTAAACACAATTTGCATTGAGTATGAAATTCATAAACCAATGAGAATAATATGTTGGAATGTGCATTATCTGGCTTTTCAGTTAACCGGAAAGCATTCTCACAAAGCACGCAATGGGCTGATTCTCAGTCCTAGAGAAACAATAAAGTAGTGGGTTCTTTCATCTGCCGTCTAGCTCCTCATCTCTTCTCTCTCAATTTGGTTAAATCTTTACTTGTTTATAAGTCTTTAAACTTCCTTGAATAAATGGAACAGATAAGCAGGTCCAAAAAATGGAGATGAAGGAAAGGAGGAAGGACACAGAATAGGCCCAGGATTCTTGGAGAGGAGAGTAACATTAAATATTCTACTTAAGATATAGGTCACTCAATATTTTTTTTGCTATGGACAAGAAAGTGAATGGGGAAAAGGATAGTTCCCTGTGTGCCAGAGGGAAGAGATGGGCAATGAGGACAGGATAACTGTATTCGCTGCAGCACGGGCAACAGCATGCCTGGCACCAGGCCCCCACTGGGTGGGCCAAAGTCATCACACCTCAGAGGAAGATGAGGTGAGGTCAGGTGGAGTTTAGAAAGGAAAACAGGGAGATTTTGTAGGACTCGAAGCTAACAGGTGGCTCGGTTTCTCTGTGACTAAGAAGCCATGGAGAAGTGTCACCCATCCCATATTGGCATTTACTTACATGTTTTAAAGAAAGCCTCTAGCTGCTGGTTTGAGAACAGGTTGTATAAATTCTAAAATTAGAGTAGCATAACTCAAGAGAGAACAGAATTTTAATTACACCAGTTAGGCATCTGCCGCATTATTTTTGTTACATGTTAGAACCCAATTGGATTAAAAACAGCTAGCAAACTCATACTGGCTCTTGTGAAAAAAATATTGACACAAGTAACTTTTATGTATATTTGTGTTTTGTCAATTTTAAGAATCTATTATGAGATATAAAATAGAAATGTAGAAATAATCTCTAGTGTATTCATTTTTTAAGGTTTTTTTTTTTCTTTTTTCTTTCTTTTTTTTTAATATATGTTTATTTGTTGAGACAGGGTCTCACTTTGTAGTTCAGGCTGGTCCTAAACTCAGCCTCAAACTCAGAAATCCTCCTGCCTCTGCCTCCTGGGTGCTGGGATTACAGATGTAAGCCATCACACCCGGCACTGTGGTACATGATAGTGAGTGCTGGTGGAAGTGAGCCACCATGTCAGGCATTGTTGTATGTGGTTACTGGGATGGGACCTGGGACCTTGCTCTTGCAAGGCAGGAGCTGGAACCACTGAGCTTAATCCTTGGCCCAGGGCACTCATTTTTATCATGTGAAATACTTAAACAATCCACTGAAGAAATCTTATGATGAATTGACAGTACAGAGGCACAGTGAACTGACTCCATGATAAATAAAGCTTTTTCAATGACCAAGAACAGATGAAAAATAAAATTGAAAGTCTTAAGAAACTCAAAGTATTACTTTTCCTGTCCAGTCAATATTACTATGAGAAATTACTTCTCCTTTTTTTTTTTTAACGGTTTTTTGAGACAGGGTCTCACTTTGTGGTTCAGGCTGGCCCTGAGCTTAGCCTCAAACTCACATCACAGCAATCCTCCTGCCTCTGCCTCCCAAGTGCTGGGATTACAGGCATGAGCCACCACGCCTGGCACAGTGGTATGTGGTACTGGTTGCTGCTGGGATGAGTCTCCATGCCCAGTATTGTTATGTGGTTACCGGGGATCGAACCCAGGTCCTTCCACTTGCAAGACAGGCGCCGGAACCACTGAGCTATATCCCCGGCCCGAGAAATTACTTCTCTTAAAAGAGAAAGCAACAAATAAAAGAACAGTGAGTTTATTTGTATCAGGTACAAAAAAGTATGAGTTCAGATAATTATTTGGCAATGATAAAATATTTAATTACAATTGAGATTTTAATCAGATTATATACATATAATTTTCAAACCAAAGCATTTAAAAGGGCTTTACATATAATAAATCATGGATTTAGTTTCTGTTTAAGTACAATGGGAAATTTATATATATTGCATTCTTTTCCAGTAGAAAAAAGAAAAGAAAGGCATATACCTAATATTTTAGTGATTATATTTCTATTCTGGGGGCAAAAGACTTTTCAAGGAAGTATTTTGTATTTCAAAAATTTTAGTGCAAATTCAAATATTTTATTAATCAGTTGTATGGCTTTGGAAAAGTTTTAAACCCACTAAACCTGTGTTTCTATCTATATAATGAAAATAATATTGATCATATTTACCTCATAGGATTAATATAGTAACCAATAAAATTGTTTGAAAGTGCTTCCATGATGCATGAATAACAGGTAGTATTTCTATAATTTTTATCACAAATATTTAAATAACAGTGAAACAAGAACTACATGACATTTATGGTCATCCAAAGTTTTGATTGCACTTCTTTAAAAATCTAAGCATTTTAAGTTTTCTAATTTTTTTAGTAGCAGTCAGTATGTTAATGCAAATCATGTAGACAAATGTCTGCATTCTTTATCCTGCCCATTTTTGTGCTCTTTCTCTGGAGAAAAACAGCATCACTTGGCACTGCAGCTTCAGCGTCATTCAGTGTTGTATTATGTACCTGTTCAACCTCTTCTATTTCGTATCTCCCCCAGCTATGACCTACCCTTACCCATGCCCATCCACAAAGTAGGTGCTACCTGTTCAGGAGAGGATGAATACAGAAAATGAAATAAATATTTAGAAATATTATGGGAACTTCACCTCATGACAACTGTACAAGGATATAGGCAAATCCTCAGGGGACTCTTCTTTCTTGTGGGTAGACCAGTTAGCCCCCTTTTGGGATTATTTTTTTTCCTTGTATGTAAGAGGAAAATGTAACAATGAGAGAGCTCCTAATCTTTCTTTGTGTAAAAAGGAAACCTACAGAAATGACACAAGAATAATTTCTAAGGACTTCTACCCCCAAAAGGTGATGATTTGATTATATAGGTACTGGACTCATTATAAAGCTGATTTTTCTCATGTAACTAAGATATATTCTGTGTGGATTTTTATACTTTGAGAATGTTTAAATATTGTTCATTTTAGTTTGCAGCATGTGTGCATCTAGCCAGAACTAATTACTAGTATAAAGGTTTTCGGTAAGTTCTTCCCAAATTTCACAATTCCTTTTATATGTATTTGACTAAAAGTGGAAAAAAATCTTACTCTTTTTCTTCTTTACATGTCTGTGTAATATATCATAGTGGTCTTATTTTCTTTAATTAGTTAATCTGTTTCATTATTCATTTTGAAATTAAAGTTTTTCTAAATTAGCTAAAATAAAACCCCTCAAGGTGACTGCTTCCTGTGTTTTGTGATAGGCAGCATTCCTTGAGAGCTGTAGAATTTTCATCCAAAATAAGATTGTTAAGACTCATCTTTTCCATAAGGCATTCGTAGAATTAGTCATTTCTTGAAGGAATTATTTTTCTTTCTAAAGAAACTAAAAACAGACACTGTTATCTGAATACTCATTGCTCTACTTAAATATGGTTTACTTACTGTTTCTGTTGCAAAGATAAATGTATGGCTCTCTCAGTATACACACACGCACAGACACACACACACACACACACACACACACACACACACCACATTGTGACGTCTGATTGTAAAATGTGAACCTGAGCAGATTAATGCCTAGAGGATTAGTAAAGCACAGTTCTTTGCGTGTTTGGGAGGGTCATGGAGCATGACTTAGGGTAATAGATGTGGTCCCTGACTTCTCTAAAGTGGAATATTTCTCTGCTCTGCTTACTCGTCACCATGAATTAAGCTTCTTTGCTTCACTTTGCCATTTTACCAAGTGTTTCTGCCTGGGAGCCAGCCAACCACGGATCAATTCTACCAAAACTGTGAACCAATTTAAATTTCTCCTACTTTAAGTATTACGTGTCAAGTGTTATGTCTCTGTAAGAAGATAAGCTAATATAGAAAAATAATCCTTGACAAATGGCATCATTGCTGTGACTGTACCTGACCATATGTTTCAGAAGCCTTGAAGAAACAGTTTATAGGAGAAGTTTGGAAAGAGTTGGAAACGCAGGATAGTGAAAGGCTAGAATGTTATATGTAGAGCTCAGTGGGCAATTCTTGTCAGAACCTAGAAGACAAGAATACTAATAGCAATGCAAATACTAACACCAGCTTCATGAGCTTTCAGTTGGAAAAACTTCCTGGTATCTGAAATTGTGATTTTCAAGTCTATTGAGTATCTTTCCTTTATGGTATCTTGACTGTAAATTCATGAAGAAAATAACTCATACACACAATTTTGAAAGTTGATATATAACTTCCTATTTATAGTAGAAATACTAAATGAAAAATAATTAATAATTAACATTTTGGTGTATAAATGTTAGGATACAGAACTGCTAGAAGATAATGAATTAACCATCTTGGCAGTCATATATAAAATGATTGAGCAAGTCACAACTATGAATACAGACTGTCATAGCAAGGCAGTGTAGACCAGTCTACACCCACAGGCCTGGGGCTGCCAAGTGGCCCTGTGGGGGAGCACGTGCCTAGCGAGTTCAGTTGGGCGAGACATCCAGGATCTCATCTCCAAAAGCTGGACAAGCTCTTAAGTACTGTTGATCCTACTGATGTGATTTTAGTAAAAATTGTACATTTTTGGAGCAAGAAAATATATATTTCTTTCTATTAGTAAGTTTGGCATATTTCTGGAAAATTATGCAAACATCAAATGGTACCTTCACTTTGCCACTTACAGGAAACACTTGAGGATTCTCTTTGATACATACAAATTGCTAACATTCAAACAAGATTTAAGTTACTTTAAATCCTTTGGTTATTATATACAATTCTGTCTCAAACTAGATTTTTTTCACTGTTTTACTATTTTACAAAGAAAAGTATTTTACCACCCTAATGGAATGTTTCCTTTTTCCTATTAGTTTCATCTTTGTTGAATGTGAAAGTTCACGTTCTATAAAGTGCTTCAATTTGGACATCTGTCTTAAACAGGCAAAAATGAACAAAGGCTGTTTTGTTTTGGTTTTTTTTAACTTCAACAAAGAGACTTAGCCTTTCTTCACGGTTTGTATTCAAAGAGCATTTGCTTTGAAGGAATAGCAAAATAAGAACTTCATTAATAAAATTGCCATATCATTTTTTGACTGAATATTCCTGCATGTAGTCCGATACCAGACTACCTCTGTCATCCTCTGGTAATCTTAAGTTTTAATGCCAGAGATTGTTCATTGTTCTCCAATATGTATATTTTAGTTGTTTTTAAAAAGAGATCTCTCCAATTCTTATCTGGTGCATGACACGGCAGCTGGAGTTGCTATTGCTTAAACTCCTATGCAGCCAGGATGCCTTAAAACCTTCCATTGGCCAGTAGAGAGAAGATAGGAGTAGGACTGTACACTGTCTGTGATCTTACCATGGAAAGCCTTTGCCATCATTTTCCTCTTCTCTTCCTCTGCTAGCTAGAAATGGTATAGAAGCCAACTTCCTTTCTGGATATTACTTCACTTTTGACTATTTTCATGCCAGAGTCAGCTTCTTACTTCTGTTAGAAATTATTTTCTTGCAATACTTTGTGATTGTCTTAGTTGTTTTCCTGTCACTAGGACAAAGTACCTGACACAAACAACTTGATGAAAGAAAGTTTCATTTTGGCTCGCATTGTTGGCCCTTGGTTGACTGGCTCCAAGTCAGCAAGGCATGGTGGAAAGTCTGGGTGGAGGAAATCTGCGCCCACCATGGCATCCCAGAAGCAGAGAAAAAGGGGGAAGTCAGGGAGCACAAAGGCAATGCACCCTTATGCCCTTCCAGGACAATACCCCTGGTGACTCACCTCTCCTAGCCAGACCTCACTTCCCAAAAGCAAGTTCCAAACAGAAGTTCCCAATTGCTACAGAAGACCCCAAATTCAGTCACTTTCACAAGCCCCATGTATAAGTGTATGAGGCCTTTGGGCAACATTTCTAATCTAAACAATAACAGTAATAGCAGATGATGTTAATCTTTTCTTTAATTGAAACAGTTAACATTAATATTAATACTTGTGCATCACCCAAGAGTCTACTAATACTCAGTGTAAGGGCCTTGCCAAGAAAAATTGGGAAATCTTCTGAAGTGAGTTGCACAGTCCTGTTTCTGACCCAAACCCAGTCCTTTAAACCCTACCCTAAGCAGGAAAAGTCTGAGCCCAGGAGATAAATTCTCCAACACAAATGTAAATGGTTGATTAAATCCCAAGGTACACAGAAATACCAATTAGGAAATATCTGGCTGGGTTTGTTTTGTTAGTTTGCTTAAAACAACTTAGACATTATTCTAGGGACATAGACCCTTCTCAATCATCCCATCACATCTACACAGACAAGAAGCATAAAATATTTCATTCCTCTAATGGAAAGTTACTTCTTAGAAGTTTAAGTTAAATTTCCCTTCTCTTAGCCTGTAGCATATAAAGTATCACCAGTGTATTAGGAAAGAGACTGATAGAATCAGTTTAATTTTCTCAGTAGTCTAATGAGGAAAGTGTCAGACAGTGAAAGAGTTCACTGGCTAAAGTCTCAGACAATACTGACTGCAAATTTTTTCCTCATGGAGGTAAAAATATAATAAATCCAGGCCAAGAAGAGCCATTTGGTTACTAAGCAGTGAGTTGGAACCAAGGCAGCAATTCTCTTTCAATCTAAAAAAGCTCTTGCAGCTGATTCAATTAAAATAAAACACATGAAAACATTAAATTCTCTTTTCTCTGGTGTCAAAGTTGCAAAAAGCCTGAAGATAAACTTAACACAGGCAGTATTTCAGTCATAAAGACTAATCTTCTTGGTTAGTGCCGTGTTCAGGGAAAAATTCAAAGTCACCATGTACATTAATGTGGCCTAAATGCACAGCAGATTTAAGAAGCAGACTACAAACAGGAATCATTATTAGAAGAAATCCTTGCAGTCAGAACTGCTATCATCAAATAAAAACAACAAAATATTATGGAGGGCACTGGACTGTTAAAAAGAAAATTCATATTTCTGCTTGCCAAAAAAGTGTTAAAATGCTGATTAGAATGGAAAGTACCATCAAAGACATAATTCTTTTATGAACAGTACTATCTGTCTACATGAGTAGCACATGTTTAGAGACCAGAATTAATCGAGAGTTTTGTGGACTCCATATTAGAAAACATAATCCCTACATATTTTATTAAATATTCTTTAGAAAAACTGCAACTATTTCTATAAGATATAATTTTGAAGTTGACAACTAATTTCAAAGACACAACTCTTCTTTAGAAGTTTCATGGAGGAATAATTGAAATACAATTAATTTTATGTATTCAGAATGTGCAAAATAAGAAGATATAACTTGCAAAATTATCAATACAGTCAACATATCGAACATTCTCAAAGCCCTTTGCCTATGTGTTGTATTTCACTCCTGCTTCCCCTGACCTATCCTTCAGGCAGCCGCTGATCACTTTCTCTCACTCTTTATAAAGTCATCGAGATTCTCTAGTCATTGGGACTGCAGATTATGTTTCCTTTCTGGTAACAGGTTAAATCCATCATATTATGCATGACTTTTGTTTCAGACACGTGCTTCAGTATTATTACCACTGTGCAGAATAATTGGGTTATACTGTAAAGATATTTAACTTTTCTAAATGTTTTCAAGTTATTTTATAAAAGAATTATTCCCTTTTGCATTCTTACCAGCAATATGACAGTTTCCGTTGCTCCAGTGGCCACAAGTATTATAGTTAATTTCATTTTCTGGCAGGCCCATACATGGAATGGTATCTCACTGTGGCTTTATTATTATATTTCTCTGATAATGTATGGATTAGTTTAAGGTTCTTTTCATGGGTTTCCACTTCTTCTGCCACATAGTTTCTTTGGGGGAAATGACTTTCAAATGTCTTGATTCTTTTATTTTGTTCTAACTGGTATTACCACTGGGCTCTGAGAGTGCTTTGTGTGTGTATCTTGGACATAAAAAAACATCATCAGAGAGCTGAGGATTTAGCTCAGTGGTTCCTGTGCCTATCTTGCAAGCACAAGGGCCCGGGTTCCATCCCCCGGGAACCACATACAAAACTGGGCGTGGGCAGCAATCAGTACCACATGCCACAGTGCCGGGCGTGCTGACTCACGCCTGTAATCCCAGCACTCGGGAGGCAGAGGTAGGAGGATTGTGATGTGAGTTTGAGGCTGAGCTCAGGGCCAGCCTAAACTACAAAGCGAGACCCTGTCTCTAAATAAATAAATAAAACATCAGATACATGATTTGAAAATGTTTTCTCCCAATCAGGGATTTGTCTATTCATTTTCTTAAAAGAATCTTATTAGTAGATATTCTCGGTTTTACCGATCCTAATTTGTAATATAATTCTTGCCTCTTTTTAATCCTTCTAGCTGTTTCGAGGTTTTCTCTTTATCGGTGATTTTGAGCAGTGTGAGTATATTACTCCTCAAGTGATGTTCTCCTCTTCCTCCACCTATTCCCATCCCCTGCCCCTTGTTTTGCATGGAGTTCATACATTTTTTGAATCAATCATGTCGCTTTTCTCCATTTGCTGAGATAAAATTCCCCACATCCCAGATTAGAAGAGAAAAGGTTTATTTGGCTTATGGTTCACAGAGGTTTGTCCGTGATTGGCTGGTGTCAAGGTCGAGTGTCAGAGAGGCAACAGTTCATGGCAGTGGAAACAGAAAGTTCAACAGGAAGTGCAGGAGAGGTGTCATAAGGGAGAAGCTACTCATAGCATAGTAAAAGCAACACGGGACCTTAGCAGTGTCTTTTATTTTGTTCAGACTACTGGAATGAGAATGGTGCCCAGACAGTAACTCACATGCCGTGGTTTCATAATCACACGCCCTTAATCCTAGCATCACACATACCACATACAGCTACCTTTGGAAAGACTGCATGAAGCTTTGGGGGGGATGTCTAGACTCAAGCCACAACAGTCGTTTTACACTCTCCAACAAAGTAAAGTAATTTCAGTAATTATTTTTTTTGTTAGATTCACACAATGTCTCCTATTTTTAGGATTTTAGAGTACACATTTTAGGCAGCTGAGGTTTACTCAAAGTTCATTCAAGTTCTTTTGTATTTTATTTTAATTTATTTATCTGTAATTGCTACTTTTTTTTTCTTTTATTATATTTTTAGCTTTATTAATCTTTTCTTCTGCAGTGTCTAATCTGGTAATAATGTCATCAATATATTCATTTTAGATATATGACTTATTTCTAGAAATCCATAGTGGGTCTTTTTTATAAGCTTCATTCATTTAATTAAGTTTTTGAAACTATAAAATATATTTTATATGATTATGATGTATTTTATAACGGTAACTTCTACCTTAATTTTCATTTAGTTCTCAAAATACTGTTAAAGTTTTGATTGTTCTCTTCTTTTTGAGTTATGTCTTATTGCTTCTTTGCTCAGAAAACTTTAACTGGATATCTGACATGCAGTTGAGTTCTTTGAGTAAAGCTTGATACCTTTGCTTTGAGTATTGTTATTTTTTAGTTTGTCAGCTTAGTAACAATTTTCAGTATACAGTAATTATCTCCTACTAATGAAGCCAGGCAATTCTGGGTTTTTACTTGTTGCTATACAAATTGTGATTTTTTTTTCTAGCTTCATGTTTGAAACAGACATGAATGCAGTATTCATTGCAATGCACTGTTACATTGTAATGCTTTCAGTTTACTATTCTCTTAGCCTTGGGTAGTTTTCTTGCACATAATGCATAGATATGTACTCTATTGAATACTTATTGGAAATCCTCTGTAGACTTTGAGCATTTTCTTTGTAGTTCTTTTGCTCTTTATATTTTTTATATTGTATGTTTAACATTACTATATCATATGTTGGCATGCTCTTACCTGAGTTTTTCAACTATTTTATCAGATCGGGGTGTCCACTAGGATCTCTATGGATCCTAACTCCCTTTGCCAAAGCCTAGAAAGCCTCTGGTGGTACTAAATGATGGGGGTTGTGATGGTCATTATTATCAGTAAGAAAATCAAAAGAGAAAACTTCAGTATTTAACTAAATAATAGCATTTTAAATATCTGAAAGAAGCCATGACATTTAAACTTGTCAACCTGATTGCCGTGAGAACTGCCCAGGGGGCTGGTAAAGCACAATCTGGATGTGTCTGGGTAGGTTATGAAGTTTTTACTAGGTTCTCTATCTGGCATATAACTCCTTTCTCTCTGGCACTCTTACCCTGCTCTGTACCCCAGCTATCGTGAGGGAACCAGAATTTCTCTGCCAATTCTCTCTGCCATGATACCCTGCTTTAGAAACAGGCTATTATGGACTGAATCCTCTGAAATCATAAACCCACTAAATCATTTAGAGTGTATAAAGAATATTTTTAAAATGCTTCTACCCCATTTAAAGACTCAGTTCAAAAGTAGGTATCTCAAATGCACAGACTTTTTCAGTTGAAGAAGTAAACGCAGCTCAGAAACATATGAAGAAAAGTCGCTGGTCATTTAAGAGATGCAGGTGAAAACAACACTTGAGATTTCATTTTACTCCACAAAGAATGGCTGTCATCAAGAAATCAACCAACAACAAATGTTGATGGGACTGTGTGGAAAAAGGAAGACTTCTCCATTCTTGGTGAGGATGTAGACTGGTGTAAACACTATGGAGATCAGTGTGGAAACTCCTCAGAAAACTAGGATTAGTTTCAACCTGCTATTTCCCTGTTAGGGATATACATGAAAGAGTTAAAAGATTCATATCACAGTGACATATGTGTACTCATGTTTATAGCAGCTCAGTTTGTGACAGCTAAATCTTGGAAACAGCCCAAATGCCCATCAATAGGACAGTAGATAAAGAAAATGTGTTTTTTTAAAAAGTAAAATGGAATATTACTCTGCCATAAAGGATGATAAATTTGAGTCATTTATACTAAAAAATATGTACCTTGCGGACATACTCATAAGTGAAATAAATAGGACACATATGTGTAAATGTTGTATTATTTCTCTGGTATGAGAAACTGAACATGAAAATGAGTTCCAAAATATATGAGATGGAAATTGTGATGCAGAAAGAAAATGGTATTGTGAAGTAGAAAGAGACTGTTCAAAAGGAAAAAAGAAAAGGGGAGAGAGGTAAGTAAAGAGAGAAAGAAAAAAATTGATAGTAGAAACATAAAAGGAAACAAGGCTTATGTTTATTGGGGGTGGGGGTTGTAGAAAGGGCGGGAGAGAGGGGAAAATGAGACTTAAGATGTGTCATGTACTGGGACAAGTTTTCAGTGTTGATTATGACCGTAATGTATATGTAAAGTATAGCAATGAAATCAATTTTTAAAAAGAATATTTTTTAGGATGTGAAATTGACAAGGATGGAGTGTGAGAATTAAGCTTTTTAACCATTTTATCACCATGCCAGCCACTTATAGGATTAGTGCTGCATACTTCAGAGTGTGTCCAGTAGTCCTGGGAATATTATCTTGGTGAGCATCATCTCTCTGCCATGATAATCCTGGCTAGGATAAATCATTTTCCTTTAATTTTTGTCTTATATTATTTTCCAGAAATGGGAAAGCTGATGAATAAAGAAAGTAGTATATTCCAAATATTTTCACATACTAAATTGTATTCACAGTTTTCTCAAGTATAACTCATCTGATAGTTCCCAAGTAAGTTATCATTCATTATGGCTTCACTTTGCTAAGTTTCAAAGCTTGACCAAGTTTTCATTCTGTTTGTTTGACTCTTTAACATACAACCAAGAAATGAAAATAATTGATGGCATGAATGAAGTTCCTTAAACAGAATTACCAAAACATAACTAATAGCTCATTTTTATTTTGTTCTTTCTGAATCACTAAGCATTTATTAATAATGTTACCATCCATCATTATTTAGCTGATTTTCTCAATTATGTAGCTCATAAATTGTGTTTCCACAGATTTATTAAAAATTCTGTTTTGATTCATGCTCTTAAAGTATTGATAGTTTTTAATATGTCAAAAGGAAAAAAATAACTTCATAACATATTAACTACAAACTGACAGCAAAATCTTTTTTCCAGAGGTTTCTACGGAAAAGAAACATTGTGTGTAACATTTGTGAGCTGAAAGAAACACTTCTATATATTAAATCTTGCATTACACTCTAATCTTCTATATATTAAATCTTGCATTACACTCTAATGAGAAACTGCTCTCTATCCACTAGAGTATTAAATTGGCTTCAATCTTGCTAAAGATGAGTTGATGTGAGAACAATATATGGTTCTGGCTGAGAAAACAGAAAATTCATACTGAAACAATTGGAGGTGGCTTGGCATGAGTTTGATAAAGTTATTCAGTAAAAGAAGCCAACAGCATATGTGAGGAGTGTGTTTTGGGAACTTCTCACTGAGGTATTACTGTAGAATGTAGTATGTCTCTGTTCGGACAGACATTAGTAGCAATCAGAAAATAACAACCACCAAAACATCTATCTGATCATGAGTAGGACTCCTCATAGTATTTTGAAGTGTTTTGGGGTGCTAAAAGAAAATAGTTTAGGAAATATTATTAAAATATAAAGCAATGATCAAAACAACATGCTAAAACATTATGAAAACTATAAAACATGTACTTATTATACCAAATATCATCTTAAAAAGTATTTTATAAGCAATTCTAGGAAAAATAACTCCAAATAAAGGGAGGAAATAAAATGCCTATGCTTGTTATTTTTTTTTTATCTTAACTGGAAGACGGAGCATTACATAATTCATCAGGAGAGTCACTTTTATAATCCTCGTAAATGAGTTTTATGATGATAGCAAATCACAGGTATGTGAGAACTATTGTAATGTGAGTCAAAATAATTTTACCATTAATGTCTGGTTTGGTTTACTGGTAATTTAAATTTACTGTAGTGTAGGCTCATACAGATGAGAAGCATATGCCAGTCAATAAACGTTATGAACAATAAAAGAAAATCTTAGTTAGAAGTTACAGGATTGTTTTCTTTGGAGTGGGTATAAAACTCAGTGTAAAGAGCGCTGAGAAGGAATACAAATGAAAAGCTATTATATTTTATCAAAGAACACCATGAATAGATCCAACATAAGATACTTTGCAGTAATATTATTACTGCTTTGAAAGTTTATAGTTTAAAACATGCCAGAATATATTGAATTATAAGAAGAAAACTGAAGAGAAATAGCTTAGGAAATCAGAAGAATGACAACAATAACTGGATTGCTTTCATTGGCTATAAAATTAGAAGACACTGTGAAAGGATACTAAATATACGAATTATGTTTTGAGACAGTCAGCCTGGGGCTTATAATACAAACAGTCAGGAGGAAAAAGACCTTGAGGTTGAAATTAGTCAAAATTAATCAGAGTGATTTGTCAGGGGTTTTCTTTCCTGTTACTAAAGAATTTTCACTTAAATGATATTAAAATTTATATCAGATTTTTAATAACTTCAGATTTTATTTACAGTTAGTTCGAGTGGCTTGTCAATTTCCTGAGTCAAAGATAAAAGTAGATCACTCTAAAGTTCTATTTTTATGTTATTTTAATACTCATCATTGCATTTTAAAAACTGATTCAATGCAAAAATTGTCATATATTTAAAGCTGGACAGTTACAATTTTTCTTTCTTTCTTTCTTTCTTTCTTTCTTTCTTTCTTTCTTTCTTTCTTTTTTAATAAACAAATCAGCAGTACCTTTGCTCTGGATTTTTCCTATCTTTCAAACTGGTTTCAACTAATAGCTATTTTTTTTTCTTATTCTGAGCTGATAACCAAGCAAAATTTCCTGACTGCCCTTGCCAGTTTCTTTGGGTGCTTATTGAAAAGTTCTCTTGTGGCATGCCTTCTGTAAGCAGTGTGTGCACGGTGTAATATACAACTAGGCAGGAATCAGAGAGGAATGCCATTTTTTGACTAGAGATTAGTCTAAAAATCTCCACATAAACAACTGTCACTGGACAATAATATAATAAGTAAACAATTTTACCTACAGGTTTAAATGCCAAATCTGAAATGATAACCCTTTAAAAATTTAAATGATTACTAAGTATTACTCTCACACTCACATTCCTCACTGATTACAAGAAAAATGTTTAAAAATGATGATATTCGTATAAATACGTATTTTTTCTCTGGTATCAGAAACTGAAAATATAAATGAGTTCTAGAGTGTATGGTAGATACTGTGAAACAAAGTATTCAAATGATAAAGGGGATAGGGTTATATAATTTTGGGGGGAATACAATGGTAAAAAAGGGAAACAAACTTTTTGTATATAGAGGATGAGGAGTTGTAGGGTGAGTATGGAAAAGGGAAAAATGAGAATTAAGTCGTGCAATATTCTGGTACAATTTTTAAATGTTGATTGTGATCATGCTGTGTATGTAAAATGCATCAATAAAATCAATTAATTTTTAAAATCATGGTATTATTTTATATATTAATAATTTCCTATGCAAGTTATTTGCCTTTGAGTCTAGCATTGGAAAAACGTTACATGACAAATAAATTTAAGGAAAAATAACAAATAGACATTTTTTGAGGTGAAGAGTCATAGAGAGCAGAAAATTACCACATCAAATACAATGCAATTTTAAAAAAATTAACTGTAGTAAAAATTTACTATGTGAGCCTCCTGACTTGTGGATAAGTTTGAACAAATGGCTCATTTGTTTTATAATTTACATGTGGTGATAGTTCTATGTTAAGAGACTGGTAGATTCTTTATAACTGCTTCACATATAAGATCATCCAACTACAAAGACAAGTCTCCTAGCTAGGAAAAATCTCAATCGTGCACATTTTATTTCTACTGAGAATGATCATAAGAAAGACACCACCCTGGCATTCATCATTGTTTTTCTAGGATCTTTTCTGAAAAAAGCAAAAATCAAGAAGCTGGAGGCATTTCAGTGGGTTGGTAGTTGTTTTATATATGCAACATCCTATGTTTCATCCTCAGTTATCCCCACACACAAAAAAGACAGAAAAGTAAAAAGAAAATTTTTGAACAAAATTTAAATAATAAAACTTAAAGATGCTATTATTTAAAATAGTAAACTATTCAGATTATACTGTTATGCTACAGTAACAATAAAAATGCCAATAAAATATATATTTATTACAAAAGTAGTTTATGTCTAATTCTCAAATTATGTCAACTGTTCATTTACAATAGCTCTTATTATTTGCAGTGTCTCAGAGCCAGGTTATCAGAAACTCTATGTGAAATGTGTTTTTACCTTCTGGTGAAAAAAGCTGTAATGATATTTTACACTGGCAATTAGATAAACTCTTCCAGGAAGTAACACACATTAAATAAATTAAATTGAAAGTATGGTTTTATAAAGAACCCCATAAGGAAGAAAACAGAAATATTTCAGACTTACATGAGTCCCATAGTTGGCAAACGTGAGACAAGTATGCATTCCTGCACCAAATCTGCCAATTTGGTCTTATTAATGTAAGAGTAAGTGATAACTGTAACTAAGAACAGAACCCATATTCTCCTCAGGTCATAGAAGAGTTATTTTAATTAATAGATCACAAGCATGCATTTAAGCAGGAAATGCACCTCTAGGCATCTCTCAGTTCTCACTGCACTTGTCATATGCATCTCTACATATGGATACTGATGATCTTATGGTCATGAGGTAATAAAATACGTGGAAACTTTACACAATGCAAAATATTTATCTCTTTAGAGTGAGGTTGGAATCTATTTGCTATCTAACATCTGTACATGAAGTGTAATATATGGTGAACCCATAAAAACCTCACTCAAAATTTATCAGTTTAAAATAATGCATATTTATTTTTTCATAACCTATATGGTGCAAGAGAATGATGTAGTTCCTCTGAGTTGTGTGCACTAGTTTTCCTCAGCTGAGGAAAGTTCTAAGCCTCACTGATTCACATGGATTTTGGTGTGATTTATTTTTTTAAGGACTGTTGGGCTGAGGACTTCAACATCTATTGGGAAATGGACCTAAGACATTCTTCGGTTCACTAGCTATATTATCTCATGAGGTACTTCCTCAGAGCAAATTCATGAGAGAAGAGAAGAAAAACTCAAAAATGTGTGTTCAGTAAAGTCACAAATTACTTTCCTCATACTCTATTTGTTGGAAGCAGTGTGTTCAGTCCAAAACATTGCTTAAAGGGAAATGACCATACAGGATCAGAGACACCTGCAGATAGATATTATCAAAAGCCGTTTTAGAAGAGTATGAATGGAGATGTAGTTTAATGGGTGGAGTATGCATGCTTAGTAAGTATGAAGTCCTGAGTTCAATGCTGAGAGAGGAAGAATGAAAGAAATAGGGAAGGAGAGAAGGAGAGGGAGGAAAAAAGAGAAGAAGAAAACAGGCTACAGTGACCAATAAAATTTTAAAAACTATTTGTTTTAAAACTATTTGTTATTCAAATAGTTTTACACTAACATATAGTACTATAAAGAAATAAAATGATATGGGAGGCTAGAAGAACCATCCTGGATTACTAAAATACACAACAAATTACAGTTTATTTGTAACTATTTTTCAATAAAACTTATTTTGCTTTTTGATCTCATACATACAATTCAGAGTCATAGTTCTTTAAAAAAAACCCAAATTTTCTACAATAAAACACAATTTTAAATGAACACTTAAGAAAAAGGAACTACATCCCTTCCTAGTTTCCTTACCCTTTGCTGATACTACATGGTAATCTCAGTCTAACATCAATTAATTGCTGATCTAAGAATTTAGACTGGAGTCTGAATCTACTACTGATTGTGCTTCTACATTATCATTGTTTTATTTTTTGAATATAAGACCTTTGCAATGTTTTTAAAAGGCATTTTCTTTCCCTTCTTTGTCTTCCCTCAGTTCTTCTTTCTCTTTTTTTTTTTTTTTCCTATTTCACAATACTTATCATAAATTCTGGATTTTACCTTATTTATATAGTTGGATGGGGGTTGAAGAGAGGGCAAGAGAATGGGAAAACAAGAATCATGATTCAACATGTACCTGTACAAATTATTAATGAGGAATGTGATCATAATGTATTCCTGGAATACCAATAAACTTATTTTAGTAAAAAAGCATTTTCAAGAAAGCAAAATGTAAAATGTTACTTGAGTGGACTAGGCTCTAAAATAAGCACATGAAAAAGTGGTTCAAGGCACAATAATGAAGTCTTTGCTGGTATATTTACTCACCTAGGAAACATCAGCTGAATATTTCTTATGTAAAGACATTTTGTTGGCTTGCAATTATAATAACAACAAAGCTAAGTTTTAGGTACTAGGTATTACGATTGTTTAGAGAAATAATGATGATAAAATACGATGAATAGCCTCATATTGAAAATCTACTGGTTGCTGGAACAAATAACAAAATCAGCTCAATTTCTAACCTAATTACAAAGTTCACATGGCTGAATGAGCTGGATCAGAAATTACAAAGGCCACAGAGAACTACAGAGGATATGAATGGAATTGACAGAGCCCACATCATCAGCTCCTTTGTCTATTGTGTTCTAAGGACTATTTCATACAAACAGGAAGTATGGGCCTTTCATTTAACAAAACTGTATCTCCTTGGACTCCAGTGACTTCTAGTTTTAAATTCCCATTCAGCTATTTGAAATTAAGAACCAATAAAATGCAGAATACCTGCAATGTTTTTAAAGATAGTTTAAATGGTAAATGGTAGGCTTCTGAGCTTAACTCATATTCTAATTCTAAATATTTTAGAATTTGTGAGTTGCAAATCTAAACTAATTCTATTCTTTAGAACTTCAATCACTTTAGTGATCATTTATCTTTTCATGAAAAATACCTAGAGAAACATAGTTAGCTGTTGGCAATTGATCTCTTCTTGTTCTCAATGAAAGCATGGGTCAGTAAAACATTCCCTGAGAAGCACAATTTTTAAGCAACAGTCTAAAACTGAATATGCCATTTATTTAACATCAGTATATCGTTTAATTTTGAAGTTAGCTGCTAGGAATATGCATCAATGTGGAAGTGTTCTGTTTTGCAATGCAGAACTGGTACAAAAACAAGTTGTTCTAAGATTACATTAAGTACCAATGAAAATAGAAATATTGTATAGATTCATCTTTTGAGCTCTCTGAAAGATCTCATGGAGTATGTAATTTCTTTCTAAAATCAGACAAATAAAAAGAACAGATCATGTGGTTTTTAATCAAAGAATCATAATACAAAAATAAATAAATAAAATCCTGATCAGTAGATGCATTTTCAAATCAAAGGAAAGTTGGGAGGAGACCAATTTCTGAAGTGTTTCATATTAAACAAAGAAACCCCAAATATTGAAAGGATATTTAGGTAAACCAGACTTATCCAAAAATATGATCCAGCAAATCCCTGGTCACACCCCAAAACCTATCAAGATGATATATCAAGACTAAGAGTCACATCCTTAAAGTGATCTTGAGAAAGACTCTCAAAAAAACTGATCTTACTGTGAAAGATTTCAGTTTTTGACCACTTAGAATGACACTGGTTGTTGGTTTCTCATAAATAGCTTCTATTAGTGTGAAATAAAGTCTATCTATTCCGATTTTCTGTAGAGTTTTGATCATGAATGGATGTTGGATTTTATCAAACACTTGTTCTGCATCTCTTGATATGACCATATGTTTTTTGTCATTGAGTCTGTTAATATAGTGTATTGTGTTTATTGATTTACATATGTTGAACCATGACACAGATTCTTAGAAAAGTAAAGCACCAATCCAATGGTCCAAAAAGAATTTTAAAAATTCAGTTTTTCAAAAATAATATTATAATCAACCTCATAGAGTTGAAAAAAATGTTTTTAATGTTAACCCACTCCTTAAACTCAAGGCATATAATTCATTTCTGAATAACTCACAGTAACCACCACTATTTCTGAATGTGGTTTTCAGAAAAATCTTCAAGTTTTACAAGCATTAAAGTAACACAAATTTATATTTTGAAACTGACTAAACACTCTGAAGGCAAAGCTGTTACTTTTCAAGGTGGTTGCTCCTTTGTCGAGCAGTTTTCAGGAAGTTTAAACTGAAAGCACTATCTGTCGAAGCAGTCTCCATGGTTTAGTCAATACATCAAGAGGGACTTCATTTCTATTTCAAGTTTAGTTATGTAAATAAGCACAGGGACAGATCAGACAATCAACCATAATATGAAAATTTAAAACGAGTAAATGGAAAGAAAATGTTTATTGCTTATTTGCATTTTCAGAGGGAAATACTGCATTTCTGCTGCATTACTTATGAGGCTCAATAATTAGCTTCAGTGTAATTAACTGTTAAATCAAGAAAATGTAGCCAGCTTTCATGATGAGAAGTCTAAATGGTATTGTGTTCTCAAATATCTTTAAGGAAATATCTTTCCTTAAAGTAGTCAATAATCTATCCTTTATTCATGGCTTTAGCAACGCCTATCTTTTTAAAGTGGTGTTTTGCAATTAATTAAGGATCTTCAAAGTGTTGAGTATTCTATCAACACAAGGCAAAATAAGTTTTAATATAAAACTTTTTATATCAAGCTTTTATTTCATCTTTAAAGTCAGATATTTTGCAAAGAACATTTCAAAAATGTATTTATGGTGAAATGAAAATGTTGGATATATTTTTTATCTTTCAGACACAAAATGATACACAGGAAGAAAAAAATCAGACAACATTAAAGGCATCTGTTTATCAAAAAACACCACAAAAGGCAAGGATTTAGCTCAATCGCATGGCATCTGCTCAAGTTTGCACAAGATTTTGCATTTGATACTCACTAACACACTAACAAAATAAATAAATAACAAATAAGTAAACTAACAGATGATAAATAAAGCTGTAGATTAGGAGAAAGCATATACAGTATGAATACACAACTGTGACTTTAGATAAAGACTTTACTAAAAACAATAATCAAGAGACTAGAAAAGTTCATTAAACAAGATTTCCAAGTAGTCACTTAAGAAAAATGCTCACTACCAAACAAGGATATTAAAATCTAATGTTCATGCTAAGGATTTAGCTGAATGGCACCATTGCCTGCCTTGCAAGCTCAAGGTCATGAGTTCAATCCCCAGTCCAGCAAAACAAATAAATAAATAAAATCTAATATTCAATATGGCACACTCTCACCAGAAAGACAATTCCATATGTTAGTGAATACATCAAATGCCAATATGGGGCAAGGGCTTTAGAGCAGTGGCACCATTCCTGCCTGGCAAACTCATCGCCCTAAATTTTATTTCCAATTCCCAAAGGAAAAAAAATGCCAGTGCAAAAATAAATTTGTATAACAACATGGAGATTATCAATATTTTTTCTTTTTCTTTTTGAGTTTATTGATACATGTTATTTATACAGTATTATCACATTCATTATTGATAATTTGCACCTGTAAATGATATATCTTCATTCTTATTTTTCCCATTCTTCTACTCTCCCTTCAGCTCCTCTATCCCCACGTGTCTACATAAGCATTGTTTCAGGTTTTTCATTTTACTGTCAATGTTTTTCTTTCCTTTCTGTATTTCCCCTGACTTTAATCCCTCCTTAGTTTCTTTTCCTTTTAGAACATTTTTTCCTATTTCACAATACCTATTACACATTTCAGATATCATTTACACCTTCAGTTTATCACATTAGAGAAATAATGTGATATTTACATATGTGTCCTATTTATTTCACTTATGAATATAGCCTCAGTGTGCATCAATTTAGCTGTAAATATCACATTATCTTTATAGCTGCATAGTACTCCATAGTACATATATATGTACTATTATATATTATATATACATGTAATATATATTATCCACTCAACAGCTCATGGGCATTTGGGCTATTTCTGAGATATCCCAAACTGAGCTGCTATCCCAAACTGAGCTGCTATAAACATGGGTATGCGTATGTCACTGTGATATGATGCTTTTAATTCTTTCAGAAATATATACAGTAGGGAAATAGCAGGGTCAGATGGGACCTCTAACCTGGTCTTTGAGGAATCTCCACACTGATTTCCCCAGTGGTTGTACTGGTCTACACTCCTTCCAATAGTAGAGAAGGGCTCCTCTTCCCCCATATCCCTAAGAGCATTTATTATTGGTTAATAGTACCCATTCTTTCTGAAATGAGATGCCCTTCTTCTTGTCTGGTTTCTTTTCTTTCTTTCCTTTATTTTTCCTTCTTTCTTTCTTTTATACTTTCCTTTTCTTGTCTTTTATTTATTTTTCTTTCTTACTTTTCACAATCAGAGATCTTCCACTTGCCAGGGGGATGGCAGTGTCACTGAACCTACATCTCAACCTCAATTATTAGTTTATAGTAAAACATAACACAGGATTTAAAAACCCCTAGAAAAATTAGCATAAATTAAATGAATTTGCATATGCAGAACTGACATTAAAAATGTACACAATAATGTTATTTATAATTGCCCAAAGTTTCTAGCAACTAAATCTCCACCAAGAGTAGAACTGATAAGTTGTGATTTATATCCACAAAGAAATACTATGCCATTATGGTATGAACAAAGTCATTGCAGTCCATGAATGAAGCAATTTTACAAACCTATAACTGAATAATAAAGTAAGATAAGCACAAAGAAAACATACCGTATGTGAATGAGTACTAGCAACATTCTGTCCCTTGATTTCAGTACTGGTTACAAGTAGATGTTCATAATTAAAATATTCACTGTAATTATGATTTATATACTTCTATGTAACTTCTGCCTCAATAAAACTATAATGTGTAAGTAAAGTAACTGGGATAATGAAAGTATTTGCCATAGTAAAAGCTAAATAGCAATGATATTTCTGTGAGAATAATTAAGTATAAAGATTACTATTTAGGGTAATTGTTAAAAATTTTAAACAAAAATTTAGGATTATGATAATGAGATAAAATATTTTAGACTAAAAACACCTACTTTCAGAAAACATAGATTTTTTCTAGCAGCGAAGGGGCAGAATAACTTCATGAGCAATCTCATTTTGAGAGCTGAGCATATCTAGGAAGGAATCCTAATTCCAAACATTTTTTGTTACCCTTGTAATTATAAGCAAGTAGTCATTTAGGCATTAATAAAATGAGTAAAATAATTCTGTGGTAAATATTAAAAATTACCAACTTTATCATCAGCAAAC